>JADDOH010003272.1:0-61473 GCA_016648135.1 Agrypnia vestita | reverse complement strand
GTTAACTACCCCTGAACACACCGCGAACTGCCCACAATAGTGAATAATGTTCTAGAAAACATTTCAAGTATCTAATATTGAATGAATAAAGCAATGTCATATGAATAACCACCGCAATTAAGGAATATATACAATTCGAAACACGTCTTTATAAGAACTTGATAGGAACACATCGTGTTTTCAACGATTGCCTAATGATACGCAATACAAACATGTAACGAGTTCAAATAAACCACACATTCATGTTTTAATAAAATAAATATAAAATCCAGATGCATTTTTAAAATATATTATTTGTAGGAAATTCCTCGTACGATTTGAATTTATATCACACTGACAATCGTGATATCAAAACCCCATAAATACTACGATCCCAATTATTTCCAAACAATACAAATCATATAGAAATCCGTGTATTCAATCGCCAGTATAGATAACAAAGCATTCTTTAGCATAATAATACATCCGCCCTGAAGAACCTCTCGCACATTCCGAACCTCGCGACATTGAATATGCATAATTATACTGAATTTTAAAACCCACAAACAAACACGAAACACTCTTCGTCAGTAAAGTATTCCATTTTAAAGCCTTTATATCTTTGGTAATATATGAATATCAAATTTAAATGATTTTTCATATTAACAGCGACAGAATTACATATTTCATCAGCGTTATGCAATAATTCCCCCGCTGGAATTATCACCGTAGCAACATTACGATTTCTTGTACATTAAATCCGAAGCGCGTATAGTAATAATTATCCCTAGGCCCAAAATACGTAACAAAACAATCCACAACATGTATCAATAATTGTTACGATCCAGAAAGTTCTAAATTGAATACACGAAAAAGGCAATAGAAATAAATAATAATGAAAATGCTTAGCTGTTCACTGTTCCAATTCTCTTTGAATTATTATCAACCTCTGGCTTTTTCCTCGATCCAGCCAAATTATCTTCCTTACTGACTCTCCTCGACAAAGCCTCCGCCGACCTTCAAGCTGAAAACTCAAGTGCCGCTTTCTAATTTGTAACGCCTAACAATCGTCCCTATCTCGCGCCATCTTTGATTCCAACTAGCGTGTAAAAGTCAAAGTCTAACTCAGAAAGCCGCTGATTCGTCGAATTCGTTCCGCGAATCCACGTTCCTGATAGGCTAGATTCGGTGCTCACGGCCCGCGTCTGTGATTGGACAATCTCGTTAAACAAAATAACATAAAGCCTGCTTTACACGCCCGCGTGCAAATAATAAAGCTCGTCCGCACCTACCTATCCGGCAAAATATTTAATTATAGAGTATTTAACGGTTTGTGAAGCTTCTCTTTATTATAAACTTTAGCAGATAGATATTTTCGTATAATTTTTCAGCAATGTCTATTTGAATAGGCCAATATCGTTACACACTTTCGCTTCGTCTACATTCATACATCTTCGCATGTAAGCTCGACGGTTGTTCAGGCTTCTAACAGGACCATCTTCCAGTATCTGGTTAATCCGGTCATGCCACGTCTTCCGTGGTCGCCCTCTCTTTCTGGCGCCGTCAACACTTGCATTATATATCTTTCTTATCATTCTTTCCTCATTCATTCGATCAACTTGCCCAAACCATCTGAGCGACCCTGTTTTTATTCTATGTATTATGCTACGATCAGCTTTACATTCATTCCTAATATCTTCTTTCTTTACTCTATCATACATGGATTTGCCACACATACGTCTAAAGGATCTCATCTCCACTGCATTCAATCTACTTTCGTTCCTGCCAGCTCCAGGCTTCACTTCCATACATTAGTGTCGGTACTAATTTTTACTATTTTCCTGGATTGCGGATTAACCGAGGGCATAAAAGATTCTGTTTGTTAAAATATTTATTCTATCAACTAAATAATATTCAAAATTTCTTCAATAAGAGCAAAATGATTTTACGGCGATGGTGACATTATTAATGTAATCAATAAAAATATATAACGTTATTTTCATCATTAATTTGTTGAAAATACCAACATGTTTCGAGACCAATGGTCCCTTCATCGGCATTCAAGATAGATCGTATTTATAAATAATCAAATTTCAAATTCAATAGTTGAAAAAATTTCAAATTCTATTCAACCAGCTTTCTATACTAATAATATATCAAAAAGTTTACATTGGATAATAAGGATAAGGATGATATTTTAAAAAATCAGGAGTTTATAAATTGATTTGCAATGATTTAAATTATTTTTATACAAAAAAATCTATAGATATTTCAATGTTAGAGCCAAGGAACACTTAAGATGCTTAAGTAGCAATAATTACTCTGAATTTTTTAATCAACGTTTGGACATGGATCATTCTTTTGATGTAAATAATGGTTTACAAATTTTACATACAAATTATACGGGATTACAATTGGAAAAATTAGAAATTTTGGAAATAAAAAAAGCATTAATAGTAAATTGAATATTGTAAACAACCAAGTCCTTTCTACAATAATCTTTTAATTTTGTTTTAATTATTTGTTTATTTTAAAATACCAACATATTTCGAGGGCAATGGTATTTTCTAATATAATTATTTTTACATAGGGAAAAAGCGTAGAAAAGAACACGCAAGGTGTTTAAGTAGCAATAATTACTTCGAATTTGCTAATCAGCATTTGGAAAAGGATCATTCTTTTAATAGTAAATTTTTTTAAAATTTTACATTCAAATTATTCAGGATTTCCGTTGGATAAATTAAACATTTGGAAATGAGAAAAAATGTGAATAGTAAATTGAATATTATAAATAACCAAGTCCTTTATACAAATATGTAGTTGTCTTATATTTTTATTTTCATATTACATATGTGACTAATTTTGTTGATCTCCTGGAACGAGACTCGAACCCCATACCACTAGATCACTATCTTACCAATAAATTGCACATACATAACCATGAACTAAAATAAAAAACTGTGCAATTAATAAAAATCTCAATTTCAATGACAATTTCCGGATTTGCAGAGAAATGTAATACAACTTTTCAAGAGTTTTCAGAATTATACAGAGTTTTCTCTGTATAATATTTGTATTGAAAGTATGAGATGAATGAAAAATTCAGAGAAGTTATTATGTATAAAAAAATGGTATAAAATTTTACTCTTGGTATTTGTATCAACCCTAACTGAGCTAATGACCAAACAATACCTTCATTCATAAGTCCATATTCTCGGAATGTGACGTAATTAGACGTTGAATATAAACGACTATAATTTTAATCTCATTACGTTTCAGTAGCCATTGCAAAATTGTTGAAGTGTATATTTGAATTATATATTTCTGAGCATTTTGTAATTTGTAATAATTGCTATTTAAGGATTGTGACAAACATTTATTGAATTATCTTTACTAATATATAAAGAGGTAATAAAGTTTGTAAGTTTAAGTTAGGATGTAGGAGGTAATCTCCGAAACTACTCATCCGATTACAAAAATTCTTTCACCAATATATAGATTGGACTTTCAGGGTGGACATGGGCTATATATTATCTCGTTAAAGTAAAAGAGCTTTTCGTGGTGACCTATTTTACAACTAAAGTCGACGAAAAATGTTCGAGCGATGCTTTTTTTACGAACGCTGCCTTGACGGTAAGAGATATTTAATACTTTCTATAGAGAAGTTTTGTACGTAGGGTTTTGGGACCGACTTTTAACCGATTGATAACATTATTCGGATTCCACTGTAATATGTAATATAACTTTCATCTATATCTAACATAGTTCGTAATTTTTAATGACATAATTTAAAGGAAAATAGGAAAAATAGTCTTCTACATTTGCGACCATTCCATTTTTAAATTGATTGTTTTCAATCGTTGGCAGTAGAGGTTCGATGAAATGGATTCGTTTTTTGGCAGGATTTCAAAATGGTAATCCTCTCCAATCCTACCGCGCGGACATGGCTTTTTTTGGGTGCTACCCGACTCTGGCTTTTCTCTCTGTGAATTTATTTTCCGGTCTTCCGTTGCCTTTGATGTTTATTGGTGCATTTATTTCTAGATAAACCAATCTTAATCAACGTATGTTTTAAGAGTAAAAATATAAAAAACGATGAAAATTCCACCGTGAGTGTATTTTACTATGAATTTTATAAGCGACACTAATTAATGTCACTTTTAATATGCATTACATTAAAATTTACATTGACCATTTAGTCTTTATAACCAGAGCTCAAAATAAAAACAGAATATTTTGACTATGTTCAAATTTTTCAACAAAATACTGTATTTCAACAAAATACAAAATCTTCAGGGGGACATAATTAATCTCGATACATTATAGATGCCTCATAGAGACGAAACTATTTTTTATATGGGAAAATAGGTATGGAAGCCTTTTTGGGTATTCATAGGGCTTACGACCTATCGTACGCCTGGCTTAAGAGCACATTACACAATGTAACGTTCACTTATTCCACCCATCATAGACTACCACATCTATCAAACTTTTGGAAGTCGTATTTGAAAGTCGTTTAACTAGCATACCTTGTTTCGTACGTATATTGTATTTTTACTGCCGCCACCTGCAGTCGAAAACTTTGCCATTCCCGTAAACCTGTACAGATGTCGCCATTGCTAATGAGATATCTATATAAGACTACCATACCTACTTTCCCATATAAAAATAGTTTTGTCTCTTTGAAACATCTATAATATATCTCAAAATAAAAACACTGTCAAACATTTTCCATTTAAAATTATATTATAATAATCCAACTTCTAACGTTTAAATATTCTGAAAAATACCAGTTATATGATACAGTAGAGTGCCTACAATTCCTGTTAATTTATATTTTTTATTTGATTTTTTTAATTATGTACAAAGTATGTAACATTACACAATTATGGATAAACACGCACCTAGTTTAGTTGAGAAACCATTTCTCGTGTTTAAATTGGGGGACATTGTCATGTGATATTTTATTACATATTGTTGAACATCATCACATACAAAACTAACAATCCACATTGAATTAGGTTGGCAACCATATGAAGGATTGCTATTATTATTACACACACTGGGATTATGGAACTTTAAATTCTTAAGGCCGAAAACAGAGACGATACTATGATTTAAAGGTTTAAGTACGCTTTAAATCATTCAAGTATTTATTCTGTGTTCGGGCCTTACTGCTGTTATGTTCTCGAGTGCATTCTTAATTTTAATTTAATCCTCGAATAATTCATTTCCACTTTTAATCCACTGGAAGAGTATTAAAAATTTAACCCCTCGATATGTGAAGTGGTGCTGTAATTCAGGATACATAATTGAATAATTGAAAAACACGTTTAACCTATATAATAAGTTTTTATATATTAAAAAGTGTAAAAATACGTAAATAAATATAAAACAAACATTGTTGTAGCATTTAATCAAACATAATAAGGGTTACTCATAGGAAAAGTCAGTGATTTTTATTTACTTTTGTCGGAATATTTTTTGTTTGATTTTTCCTCATCAACATCATCTTAGCTTTCTTAGAATTCAAGTAATCTTTTTACACATGTTAGGGCTTTATTACAACCTACTTTGTAAGTTTATACTTCGGCGATTCTCGAGGAACACAAGGCACAAGGTCTTTAGAATCGGTTTTCGCATACTTTCGAATAATTCAAAACTTTTTGCGGATATGATCGTCTGGTTCCTCGATTACGTAACCTACCGTCTCAGCTCGACTTTTCTGTGATCGGTGCAACCTTAAAACATCCTCAGATATGCTCATTTTTTTGCTCTATATTGAACAATACATTAATATTATTCTGGCGTTAATAAATGGATATAACGTAAACCATAGATTTAAAATTGTTTAGATCCCCGTGTTGTTATTATCAAAACAGTGAATTTTGTTTATGGTACTCTTATTTTTTTCATTATATTACACGTTTGAAAAACTTTTTTATTAATCTATACTATATAAAGAGGTAAAGTTTGTAAGTTTGGGTGTATGAGGTAATCTCAGAAATTACTCATCCGATTCAATGCCGCCTCCTTCCGACCCCTCTGCGACCCTCAATCTTCGCCTTCATGACGAGCTGAAGAATGGAGTACTTTTCGCCTCTCATTATATTTCCAAATCCTCTATCCAAATCCAAATCCAAAGCCATCATTATATGACCAAATGACAAAAAATTATGAAATTTTACAGATATTTACTGTGTTGATTGTCTGTTTGTGTTTGCTCTACGTAAAACTTCATTATTATTAGTCGTGTCAGTCCAATAGTAAACAAAACGAAGAAAACCCTTAAATAGATATTATATTTCGGTAAAAATATTCTTTTTCTTCTTCTTCATCAGCCTTCGTCTCTCCACTGCTGGATATAGGCCTTTTCCTTCTCTTTCCATCCTTCCTTGTTGTTTGCTAATTGTAGCCATTTCTTTCCCCCCACAGCGGCTATATCATCGGCCCATCTCTTTTGAGGTCTTCCGATGCCTCTTTTATTCTCCCAAGGTTTCCATTTCAGAACTCTGGGAGGCCATCTTTTAGCATCTTGCCCTTCAACACGCCCTACCCATTGCCATTTTAGCTTCGCTACACGATCCATGATATCCAATACTCTAGTTCTGCGCATAATTTCTTCATTTCTAATTCTATTTCTTAGGCTTACTCCAAGCATGGATCTCTCCATGGATCGTTGCGTGCATTTGAGCTTTTCTACACTTTTCTTTGTAAGGATCATAGTCTCCACTCCATACGTTATCACTGGCAGTATGCATGCTTCAAAGGCTTTTCTTTTTAGCCTAATTGGGATCTCTTTGTTCTCGAAGATATGTTTGAGTTTGCCAAAAGCAGCCCAGCTCATTCCTATTCGTCTTGACAATTCTGCTGTTTGGTAAAAATATTACATAACATTATTTTCAGAGGTACCTAATAAAATTACTAGATACTAGAGGATTACAGTTAATTAAGCTCCGGATAATCGGCGACTTACTCTACACTGGGGAAAGAAACATCAAGAAATGTTTATTAATACACCGTGTCTTCGCGTTAAGCTAATTAAATATGATTACGTATTCTGGACGTCTCTGTACCGTGGGTATTAGCTTCACGAGTAGACAGACGGTTCGGAGCTATCGATCACGTAATTAGGAAACATTTTGGGCTTATCCGTTTAGTGATCGTAAATCCATCACCAGCGCGAGGGGAGAGTTTGTAGCTTCTGTTTATATTTTATGCCTCCCCCAGCCGTGCTCGGAATTCCTCCAGAGCCAAGCTTTAGTGCCATCCAACACGCCAGGCCCACTTCAGGGGTAGTAAACTTCGCACTCTGGCATTATTCCCGTTTGTTGTGTACGTGGGTTCATTTTGGAATACAACGAGCGTCGGTTTAAAGTTACTCACAGATAACAAAATCAGAATGATTTATTAGTTAGCCACCAATGTACCATTGAACAAAAAAATTATCATTAAAATTAATGAAATATAACTATATTTTCTCTACATGTTTTTGATTAAATCTATACTAATATATAAAGAGGTATAGTTTGTGTGTTTGGGTGTAAGATTTGACCAAATATTGTGAATTTTGTTTATGGTAGGTACTTTTATTTTATAATCTATAGCATATAAATATATAAAGATGTAAAGTTCGTAATTCTGGATGTATTAGGTAATCTAAGAAATTACTCATCTGATTTCAAAAATTCTCTCACCAATATTTAAAATGAACTTTCAGGATATCCCGTTAAAATAAAAGGGCTTTTCGTGGTGACCTATTTTATAAAAAATGGTCGAGCGATGCGTTTTTTATGAACGCTGCCTTAAAGGAAAGAGATATTTAAATACTTTCTAGAGAAGTTATAGAACTCAAAAAGTTCTACAAAAAAGTCCTCAACAACATATATCTATACGTTAAGGTTAATACACAAATTGATAAAATATGACTACATGTTACTAAAAATCTACGCTTGCGAAGCCGCGCGGGCACAACTAATGTTATATATTTTACTACACGCAATTAAATCACATAAACAGCAACACACACAGTAACGGTTTGGCCCTGCTACTCTAGCAACTAGCTCATTAATGTTTTCTTCGGTCGTCGTGTTCTTCTTCCTCCTATCGTACCTTTCTTTGTATGGCAGTGATTACCTACTTAACCCCAATTCGAACCATATAATTAGGTAGTCAGTCGATACAAAAATATCTATTCAAATAAAAATATATTTTCTTTCAAGCCACTTTATCGATATGATATAGATCCATTTTCGGTTGGACCTAACCTTCATCAGGACAGTATAATATAAACTAACCTAAGTACAAACATTTACATTACATAGAAATTAATAACTTAAACAGAAAGCGAAAATGAGAAAGAAAGAGAAAACAAAACAATTTTTTATTACGTCAAGTTACAAAGCGTATACTTTCTTTAAACTTTTATAAAAATATCGTTTGTCGTAAATTTGAAAGGAAAATAATTGAAAATTTTCGGCCAAATAAATCTTCCATAAAACGTAGAACTGAATCATGAAAACAACCATATATTCATACGATTTTCAAATTTTTCAACCCTTTACAAATATAACATCAGCCATCTCTAGAATGGTCTCTCAAATTATTAAACATTTAAAATTGGTAGTAGTGTGCGTGTATCTTAGAGGTGAGTGTTAACGCGCCCAAGCGTCAGACACAGGTGACATTGACCGACTAATGGCTAATAACGCAGCGGACAACTCCCGGACAACTTTCTAGTACTAGAAGCTATTTATATTGATAGTTCCCATCTGTACTGTCCCCATTTTCTCGGAGCATATTTCGGGAACGTCTTAATATCTCGCCAACAAGGACACGCTGGTGATGACGCTGACCGCAAACTGCAATTAAACCTGTTGTTATTTGCATTTCGTTGCATAATTAAGTGTTCTAAATCCGGGATGGTTCTGGTCCAACCGGTTGAATAATAATAATACATCATAAGTTATTATTATCTTCTAAAAAACACATTGAATATCTTACAAAAAAAAGTAAAATTCTTAGGAAGAGTAAGAAAGAAATTGGCTCGAGAAATAGTAATGATACTTTATAAATCAATAATTAATAATTATTCGAAGAACAGCTGTTTGTTTTCACATTTTAATAGATAAAATATCAAGATGTTTCGAGAACAATGATCTCATCTTCAGGTTAACTAGTTATCCTTTGAAACTAACATTGTTCTTTAAACTCATTGATGGAGTTACTTTAATTTTATTTAATTAAAACAATAATTACTCCTCATTTTCAATACTATTTTGTACTTATACCTTTGTAACGAAGGACACGTAAAATAAATGTAAATTGAACAAAATAGAGCTATAATAATCATTCTAAATAGAAATAGATACTCTAGAATTAAAAAGATATTAACATATTTAAATTAACTCAGAGAAAAACAAGAATTAAAGCTAAACACAATGATTTTTATATATATAAAGTCTTAAATGATAGAATGTCAAAATACTTCAAAAATAAAATAATATATCATATAACAAAGATATTCACTGACATGATACAAGAAATTCAAACGAAATGAGAATTCAAAATAAAAATAAAACAAATACACAAAACTGTTCGTAACACAAAGGACTTAAGGAATACAATAATCTATCAGAGAATGTAATAAAACAGAGAAATATTATCATGTTCAAGAAGGAATGCAGACGTTGCATCGCGGAATAAAAAACATAATTATTAAATAAAATTGAATACATGAATAAATAAATTTAGAGACCAGAAATATTCCCTCTTAACTCGTGAGCCATTGCAACGAACTACAAAGAATACTTCGCGCAACATTCTAACAAAATACATATGCATTCAAGAACTTCTCGAAGTTTTCCGAAAGATGGCGTAAGCCACTTTACAAACAAAATAAACGAATTGTTTTCTATGGATCTTAAGTGCATGTAATTCAACCCTAAACCATATTGACGTTCCTCACGTAAACTAAGACATTTCAAAAAAAAATATTTTACAGGAGAGCTGTTTAAAATTTGGCTTTTCATGCAAAATGTATTTCTTAGATTTTACGTCAATTTTTTTCTCTGAAAAAAATAGAATTATTTGTTTTGCGTTGCGGAGAAGAATATTTTCTATGTATTGGTACAAAAAAGAAAATAATGAATTTTTGGTAGATGTCTGAGTTTGCACTGGGAGTGTCGATATGGTCTTTGCTTAAAAATACTTAAGGGGTATGGTATCTAATAGTAACAGTGGTAATAATCTGCCAAGATAAATATACGTTAAATACCTCCTCAAAGTTTTCCGAAAGATGCGACACATAATTTCTACGCATAAAAAAGTTTAGTTATTTTACCACTTATGAATTATATCACATTCCATAACACGTCTCCGATCCTACTCGTAATCCTACTGTGATCGGTTTGTTACCATTAACTACTAAAAAAAACCTCTCCGATACGCAACCCTTTGACGAAATTCTGTATTTAGATTAGTTAATAATTACGCGTGAAGATGAGAGGATTGCTCGTCTCGGAAAAAATTTATTTAGTGAAAATTAATAATTTTTTTTTGGTCCATACGAAAAGAAGAACAATGAAGTTTTTACTTATATTTTTTTCTCTTAGATCAAAATTAATGGAGCTACGATTTTTTAAAGTCTACGAATGATTCAAGAATTATCGATTTGGGTCACTTTGTGTAAAAATAGAGATGCGAATACGGAAACGTGTCGCATAAATATTCTTACTATTTTCAAATTAATCTAAACGCTTGTGTTATGAAAATAGGACTAACTTGTTGGTGTCCTGGAATAAGGCTGGAACCACCGACCATTGGATCACTAGGCGAGAGTCATAACCACTACACCAGCAAACTACTAATCTGTTTCTATATAACTACAGATCTATTAATCCAAAGTATATGTTCATCAAAACCTCTTCACAATACATATACTAGATTTTTTAGTAAACTTCTTGTGATATTGCATAATCCGCAAACCTAAATCTCTAAACGCAGAAATAAAATAGCGCATTGAATATTTCTAGCAAAAACATTTTTTTCTGTTATTTATATCCTCGACCGAAGTCAGCCAGCCCACAAATACTCGACATTAGCATTTTTATTATAGCTCATAATTTTGTTTATGAATTGGGTTTTCGTGATTTCTTTTCCAAGTATTTTACATATGATAAAATGTGTGTGGTCCGCGCCAACATACTGCGCCAATTATAACAAAATACTGGCTAAAATGACGATAGTATATTGTAGAAAATTTCCGAGATGTTCAGATTAATCGCAAATTAAACCAATAGATCAACTGGCCAACCGACAATCTCGAGAGTTCGTGAGTGGAGAGTTTTTAATCTGTTCGTCACGACTGAATGAAGTTCATCTTCCGTTTGTCTACATTCTATTATGTCTACATTCTATGTAAGGGGCTCTCGAGTCGTTTAAAATCTACTCATACTCCGGTTCTCTTATACGTTAAAAATCTACTGATACTGCAGATCTCTTTTACGTTTAAAAATCTACTGATACTCCGGCTCTCTTTTACGTTTAAAAATCTATTGATACTCCGGCTCTCTTTTACGTTTAAAGATCTACTGATACTCCCGCTCTCTTTTACGTTTAAAAATCTACTGATACTCCAGCTCTCTTTTACGTTTCAAAATCTACTGATACTCTCCGGCTCTCTTTTACGTTTAAACATCTACGGATACTCCGGCTTAGACTTTACCTTGCTGTCCGACTTCGACTCCGAAAGACAATCCATTTAACCATTTACATATTAGAAAATAAAGCTGATAATTTTTTTTATCTTATTTGGAAAACTACTGTTAGACTAATGTATTAATTTATATAATGTATTTATCTAATTATCTTATTTGGAAAACTATTGTTAGACTAATGTATTAATTTATATAATGTATTTATCTAATTTAACTTTTTATTGTATTAATTTAATTAAAATATTTGTATTGTAATAATCTAATTTAAATTTTTATAATGTACTAATTTACTTGAACTCTAAATCATTAATTAATTATACATACCAATGAGTACCTATAGTCGAATATTGTGTTTTAAAATGAAATATATAACTTGCCCTAAAACACGCCAGCCTAGTCGGGTAGTTACATATTTTATTATATGATTGTATGATAAAATATTATTGTATAATTATATTTGTAATGTAATTTAATGTAATTTTATGTTAAATGTTACATAAATAAATGTAGCATAGTAAATAGGATCGTTTAGGTGGTTTGTCCTGTAAAACAAATGAATGAGAAGGAAATAATAAGAAAGATATACAGCGTATCTCATAGCTAGTAGCAAAAACTTTAAAGATGGATTCCTGTCTTGATAATGAATGAGTCGAAAAATTTCAAGCAGCCATGACCCAATGTCAATAGTTATGTAGATATGGAATATGAAAATTTGCCTTTTTTTCAATATTTCTTACTTTTTATTAACTATCATTACAGTAACTTATATCGATTATGAAAAAGTATGTTGAATAAAAAGATAAAACCCTTGCAAAAATTTTAAATATTTTTTTACATTTTGATATAAGTTACTATAATTCAACTTTCTGTAATAAATAAATCAGAAATATTGGGAAAAAATGCAATTTTGATATTGCATATCTCCATAACTATTGATATTAGTCAGGGTTGCTTGGACATTTTCCAATCATTATCAAGGCAATAATCCACCTGTATAGTTTTTGTTACTAGCTATGAGACACCTTGAATATGAAGTGAGTGTTAATGGCTCCAGAAATAGATGGCCGCGAAAGACTTTGATTATCAGGTAAACCAGATGGTAGGTGTGTGGATGAGGCTAGATTTATTTAAAAAAAGAAGAGTGTGGCGCTCTATTCTCTCTGCCAACCCTCACGAAAAAAGGACGTAATGGTAAGTTAGTTAAGTTAATGAAATAAACTCTCGTTTTCTAGATCAGACCATGAGCCTTATGGAGAACCCCCTGTTTAAAGGAATGTATTAATAAATATGTAAACTACCATAAATCAACCACTCTGACTCCATCGCCCTGTTATTTACAGTGAAGATATTTTATAAACTAAGTCAAATCGTCCATTACGATAGAATACCTTATATATGGGGTATAAAAGCAAAGGCAGCAATATCAAAAAAAATTAATGCAGTCATTGAGGTTTACTAATTTATAATACACCAAAATCGACATTTTATGCATTCGAAACATACCCTATAAATGTATAAGAAACATGATTTTGCAAGGGACTGATACGTAAAATCTAGAATTCAGTACATTTATATTAGTAACTAGCTGCGAAAAAAAAAACTGACGGAACATTGCTTCGCGTCTTTGCTAATCCCTAGTATATATTTATAGCATCTTTTTGGCGCTCCAAGGAGAGGCGGCCATAGCAACATGCGTTCAACGGCTGGTTCGGTTTTGGTGGCCTGGGGTTCAAGCCCATCACCGGCTGTTTATTTTCGTTTTTTTAGCCGTGAATTCGAACGAAATTACGGACGTTACACGAAGTCACGGGAACAGACAGACAGACAACGAAATAATTATGTTTGATCCTCGGTGACTGCATTCAAAACATTTAATTTATTTTTTGGATATTGCTGCCTTTGCTATTTATTATATTATTATATCCCACATATCATTAAGCTTTTTGCAATGTCGTTTATTCTGCCACACTGATATGTTCAATAATATAAATGACGTATAAATGCTTCTTGGAATTTTCATGACGATTGCGACTCACCATAAGGTTGCATTTTATAAATATTCCAACAATGATTCTGCCGGCAGGTATTTCGTCGTTTTATTGGCGTAAATATAAATTTTAGCCGACGAAGACTTTTGGCTCTTTTTTTAAGTTGATCGAATCATTAATAAATATAATTAATAAGAATAACTTTGTTTTCACCAATAATTTGTTGAAAATACCAACATGTTTCGGTGCCAATGGTTATTTAATCGGAATACAACGCAACTAAAAATTAAAAATTGAAGTATAGACAAAAAAAAAAAAAAAACAAATATATGGGAGATGAATAAATAATTAACTACCAATTGAAAACAAATTTAAAAGTGATGGTAAAAAAAAATGAACGTTGTTATTTATAGTATTCAACTTACTATTCACACTTTTCTCATTTCCTAACTTTATAATTTATCCAACTTAATCCTGTATAATTTGTATGCAAAATTTATAACTCTTATTAATATCAAAAATCCATTTCCAAAATATGATTAGAAAATTCGGAATATTTATTGCTACTTAAATACCTTGCGTGTTCTTTTCTACACGTTTTTCCTATGTAAACATTATTATGTAGGAAAATACCATAAGCCCCGAAAAATGTTGGTATTAAAAAAAAATTTGTGGTGAAAACAAAGTATATTCTTAGTAAGAAATTTAAGAAAAAATTACACACTATGTTTTAAACCACTTAATTGCTATACATTTGTCAACTAGTTTCGGTTGGACTCAACCTTCTTCAGGACAATTACAATATAGACAGTACAATATAGACAATAATCAGTCTATATTGTAATTGTCCTGAAGAAGGTTGAGTCCAACCGAAACTAGTTGACAAATGTATAGCAATTAAGTGGTTTAAAACATAGTGTGTAATTTTTTCTTAAATTTCTTATAATGTCAAGCCACAAAGTGTTTTCTTGCTTTGAAAAGTTTATATTCTTAGTAATTATATTAATAATATCACCACAAAAACATTGTGCTATTATTGAAGAAATTATTTATTTGTTTTATAATAAACAATTGTACAGTATGGAGTGACTGAAAACATTTTTTAAATCGGTCTTATCTCTAATATCAATGGCTGCGACAAGTAAGTAATCCGGCATGATTGCTTTTTATCATATCCTCGTTTATAATATTTATAACTTTTATCTTTCAAATTGTATTTATCTTGCGATTAAAAAATACATTATCGTCACTATGTATAGAATGTCATTACTAAAATGATATTTATTTAATTGTAGGTGTATATGTTTTTGTTTTATATTTTTTTCTGTACTTCTGACAGTTTACGAAGGCACAGCTTATTAGGAATTAACGCGTGTAAAAATAGGGTTAGCTAGAAATTTATGCCGAAAGCGTCCAACCCATGGATAGCTCAATACGATATCTTTATGTGCTAAAAACGTCCAAGCTCTAGTGATATAGTTTTTTGTAAATTCAATATTTCTCCAACCCACGTCACGGCCATCACAGTTAAATTTACTCTTAAACTCAAAAAAATGGTTCCACTGTTTTCTGCAGCTTCAAATTTATAAGGCGTCATTTTCACCTCAGCTAATTGAAAAAGTGACCCTTGACAACCGTAACTTCACCGAATGAATTGTGGGGTCATCTTATAGAAATTTACTAAAATTATCAAACTACCTGCGTATTTATGAATGAACAATGTGAAAGTTATTTGGAGCATGGCTCAAATCACATATTTCTTAGAAAATACTATAAAATATAATAACTATTCAGACAAATGAAATATTATTGAGCACTTAGCGCGGTATTACATATGGAAACAATAGAAAATTTACATCATGTAACATACACACCTGACAAATTACAGTAATTTGTACAAAGTACACAGAACAAAGTAAGGTTTGTTTAGTGCATTACATTGTAATGAGTATAATCAGTTTATGCACGTTACCGCAATAATTGTTACATAAGTCTTCTTCTTTCGCCTTACCACGTTCGTCTGGGGTTGACAATTCTTATCATTCTCCTCCACTTTATTCTTTTCTAGGTTGTATCCATGACCATATTCAAATCATTAACTAAAACTAAAAGTTTTTAACCTTGTTGCTCGTTAATTTTGCATTGCTTTCGAACATGCTAAAGGTTTAAGAAAGATGAGTTTGTGTACTTGGGAAGTATGTTCGATAGAAGAGGGAATGTCGAGAAAGATATAGAGAGGAGAGTGACTGCCGGGAATAGGGTGAACGGTGCTTTGAATGCAATAATTTCTAATAGAAATATATCTACCGAGGCAAAACTGGCGGTACATAATGGAGTTCTGGTACCGACACTAATGTATGGAAGCGAGCTGGCAGAAGAGGAACGAAAGTAGATTGAATGCAGTGGAGATGAGGTCCCTTAGACGTATGTGTGGTAAATCCATGTATGATAGAGTAAAGAATGAAGATATTAGGAATGAATGTAAAGCTGATCGTAGCATAATACAGAGAATAAAAATAGGGTCGCTCAGGTGGTTTGGGCATGTTGAGCGAATGAATGAGGAAAGAATGGTAAGAATGATATATGATGCAAGTGTTGACGGCGCCAGAAAGAGAGGGCGACCACGGAAGACGTGGCATGACCAGATTAACCAGATACTGGAAGATGGTCCTGTTAGAAGCCTGAACAACCTGAGTCGAGCTTGCACGCGAAGATGTATGAATGTAGACGAAGCGAAAGTTGTATGTCAGGACAGAAGAGTATGGCGCTCTATCCTCTCTGCCTACCCCCACGGGGAAACGGCGTGATGGTAAGTAAGTAAGTAAGTTTAAGAAAGCCTGCTAGGTAAATAACAATCGTAGCCCAAGAGTGTGTAGGACACCCGAAAGATCATATATTTTTTTTGATCGACGCCACAAGTCGGCAGTGAAAGTGCTCTCACCTGGCTTGATTTTCCAAATCTAAAGCTCCACCCGTCGTAGAGAAAGCGAGTCGAGTGACCGTTTCACGCGCACAGAAATAATTTGACCACGGGTGACTAATGGTACGGAAATCCTAGTCGGCGGCTCGGAAGGTCTCATGGACAACAATTTTATTCGAATCGGTTGATTTGCGGTTTCGCGGTGTGTACCTAATGATTGATGACTGATGGCTAGTTATCGATTTTTTATTACTAATAACGTTGCTCATCGTTGACCAGACCGAGAATTCTCCGGCTGTTTCAGCGACGAGGCGTTGTGCAACCTCCGAAGCGTTCTTGCAGGAATTTGAATTAGGGATGCATAGATGCGTACTTTTGCCGATACGATACCGATAGCAGTGCAGACTAGTGATGGGTCCGCTCTGTACTCACTACTACAATGTAGTACTACACTACATTGAAGCGCACACTTCGCACAATTTGATGTGTAGTGCACACTACAAACTATAAACACCAAAGTTATTGAAAGTATAAACTTCAAATAGTACACTTCATTTCAAAGCGAACACTACAAAGTACATACACTTCAAAGTTATCGAAAGTATGAGAAACACATTTTAAATAGTGTATTTTTTACGTGAAATTTTTGGAAAGTTGATATATGATATATGAAGAATTTTCTGGAATCTGTAACAACCCCCCCCCCCCCATGGTTTGAAAATTTTTTGGAATCGAACGAAGAAATCTGGCTGGCGACCTTTTTTTTTTTTTTAGGTCGCCAAATGTTACTTTGGAGAAAATATCGTGTCATTTATTTAAATATTTTTGTCGTTGACCTTTTTTTTTATTTTTAGCTCGCCAAATTTTTATTTGGGAAAAAAATACTTCACTTCATTTGAAAATTTACTTCACTATTACTTCATTTCATTACTTCACTTCATTATTATTACAATTACTTCATTTCATTACTTCACTTCATTAATACTACAATTACTTCATTTCATTACTTCACTTCATTAATACTACAATTACTGCATTTCATTACTTCACTTCATTAATACTACAATTACTTCATTTCATTACTTCACTTCATTAATACTACAATTACTTCATTTCATTACTTCACTTCATTAATACTACAATTACTTCATTACTTCACTTCATTTACTTCACTTCATTTCGTAGTACTACAATTGCTTCACTTCAAGTAGTTTTTACTACAATTGTAGTGTACACTTTGTAGTCTTCAAACTGGTGAACGTGTGTGTGTTGTAGTCTTCATTTTGAAATGAAGTTTTTCCCTTCGCTAGTGCAGACAGTGAAGTTTTCAAAAGGTGTAAAAAGTTGTGGGTTTAGATTTGAAACCGACGAAATTACTTGTATAATATTTATTTAGAACGTTTACTTTAAAATGAAATTTAAAAAAAATGTAATTTAACAGAACATTACATTCAGATTACTATATGGGTAACTTATTGGTGTTGTGGTCGTGGCGCTCGCCTAGTGATCTGGTGGTTTGAGCTCCATTCCAGGACACCAGCAAATTAGTTATATTTTCATAGCACATGCTTTTTGGCTTAGCTTAGGTTTAGGCGACACGCATTCTGTGTTCGGAATGAAATTATGAAACGCGGGGATTTCCCGAGCGCAGATAAATTGTGTCATGTTTAAAAATGAACGAATTAAGCGCGAAGATGGCGCATTTACACACGGATTATCTATAGTGCGAAATTCAAAAAGAATCGGTGTATAGGCAAATCAATATCGCCAATATATCGGTATCGGATGCATCCCTACTTTGAATACGAGCGTTAGTTTTGAATTCCCTTCTAGTCCGGCTATATAATAGTTTAATATGTACTTTAATAAGTGCAAATAAAATGATAATAATAATTAATTACCTCCATCCTCGGTATGCATTTTGACACCTTTTTTTTTAAATCAGAATGTATTATTGGTCCATCAATATGTTGTGTAATGTTGTTTTTTGTTGAGACATTGTAGCAGAGAGGATAAGGCGCCACACTCTTCTGTCCTGACACAACTCTCACCTCATCCACATTCATACATTTCCGCATATAAGCTCGTCGATTGTTGAGGCTTCTAACAGGACCATCCTCCAGTTTCTGTAATCTGGTCATGCCACGTCTTTTGCATTCGTCCTCTCTTTTGGTGCCGTCAACACTTGTGTCATATATTTTTCTTACCATTCTGGCTAATCTTGCCTCGGTAGACATATTCTACAAGACGTGATTGCATTCAAAGCACCGTTCATCTTATTCCCCGCAGTTACCCTTCTCTCGATATCTTTCTCATTCCTTTCCAAAATCACCAACTGATCTACTTGTTCCAAACTTTCAACGCCTACTAGTACATCACGCGTTGTCTTATTTTGACCATTTTTATTTTATTATTCTATTAAATGTTTAACAGTATTTTCCACATTGTTTAATCTATTTGTCTTATCTCCTCACGCACCGGCCTGGTGTGTCTGCGGCTCCGTGTCTTGCCTGCCCCGTTGCACCAGGCGGACTAGTTGTCACGCTTTTGGGCTGTTTGCCGAGACGTTACCTCGCCCTGTCGCTGGGCCTCCGGCGCGAGCCCGACTGTCATATTTGTATGCTCGCCGTGTCACTTCTTGGTAAAGGAAAAGGATGTGGCGCGCGCACGTTTGTTGTTTACGCGCTAAATGCCTTTGTGTAATATTTTATTAACATTCAGTGCTGGAAATACGAAGGACAAATTTTCAAATACAAAAGGATGTTAACACGTCTTGTGCTGGAAGGGTATGAATACCCATTCGCTCGACTAGCGTCGAAGTGCGGGACGGGTATTTATACCTTTCACGTAAACTTTTGTTAATTGCTTAAAGCTAATAAAATTCTAACACTTCTTTGGTATCATATTTTAGGTTATGTGTATTACGAAGCTTAATTTAGTGTAAATAAAAGTAATTTAGACCGCATTAGTAATGATTTCTATCGCGAAAGTTGAATTTGGATACTAGTGCATTTTTTTGATATCAGGTTTAATAATTGTAGTCAACTTTAATCAAAGATTGGACTCAAGATCTAGTTTATTGTGGTATTTGTTTTTGATTGCGAACTTCGCTCGAGAAATCTCGACTAAAAGTCGCCTAAAAAGTTGTATACGGAAGCAAAAACAAAACGGGTCAATCGACTATCCAAATGATAAATACAGTGGCGACTGAGGTGATGCAGGAGTTCTTCACACACACACATGTAGCATTTTGCATTCAGTAACGATAGAATAAAGAAAGAAGTGCTGAGATTGTTTGTTCATGTAGAACGTATGAACGAGAAAAGGATGGTTAGGAAAATATATGGAGCGAGTGGCACAGATCAGACGTACTACAAGTATTGGAGGATGGCCATGTTATAAGCCTCAACAACCGTATAGCATGCATGGGAAGATGTATGAATGTAGTGGAAGCAAAAATGGTGTGATAAGATAGAAGAATATGGCGTTCTATCCTCTCTACATTCTGCCTACACCTGCGATGAAACGATATAATGGATGGTTAGTTATCTTTACATCCAAAATGGAACATATGGGGTTTCGTTAAAAAATACGCGAAATTTTCGTTTTTCTCAAAAACTCTTAATTTATTCATCAATTTTACTTGTATTCCCTTCAAATTAGTCCCTATAAGATATTATAAAATTGTGGCACAGTTTTTTCAATATTTGAAGGGCCTCCGGAATACAATTTTCAGTATAATAGCTGATACAGCGATTCTGTCGTTATCCTCTCGATGTTGGCAAACCGTTGTCTTTTCATATTTTTTTTTCAACTTCGGGAGTAGAAAAAAGAAGAATACCGAGGCTGAGGTATCGTAACGGTTTCGGTTATGGACAGTAATTATGAAATCTTTGTTAAATTTTTTCCATACGTAAAAAATCGCCGAGCGCTGTGAAACACGTAATCTTTTCGATACCAAAAAAGAGTAAGTACCCAATAGGCCTACCAATGTCAAGATACGCCAGAGACAAGTGTTCGAGCGCAACAAAAAAATTGACAGTTGGAGTTACGTAGCCGGCAAAATTTAAAATAATCCGCGAATTTTGTAATAAGACTACCTATAACTCGTCAAAAATCAAATGTAATTTTACTATATATTTCGTTCGAAAGCAAGGCTGGGAGAGCAGCGCTATCTGGCGTCATGGTAGCGTCAGTGATTGACATTGTTTCAATTATTTTATACCGCTGGTAGCGTTAGTGAATGTCATTTTTACATAGAGAATTGTGTTTTTTTTTGTTCTCATTATTTGCTGCCATCCGGTAGCATTGGTGACGGATATTGTTATGTAAATAATTATTTAGCTCGATGATGTGTCAATAGAAAATAATAGGCAACGAGAGAGGAGATCTTCCTTCCTGCGCACACACTGTCTGCCGGTACACGCTCGAGCCGAGCGGGCGCCTTTTCGTTACCTTTTCGTTGTCCATAGATCCTCTCGTTTCGTTATCGCATGTTGGATCCAACCAAGTGTTTAAGGGTACGAACATGCCAAAGATGCCTCACTGCGATACCTCGCGGTCGCGGTTTCAGCTCGCTATCTCGATGTCGATACTCGCTATTTGTTGTGGTGATTTTTCTCCCGCTTATCCCACAAAGCAGGAATATTAAAAATCAAATCAATTAGCACCTCCTTATCCATAATTCAATTCACAGTACTTATCAAGTAAAAACAGTTTAAAAGATAACTATAGCGATCGTGACATGAGCAATACGGGATTAATGACAGATGACAGATCCATTTGTTTTTACATCGCGGTCGACAGCGAGCAGCGATGTGATCTGGATCGTGATTGGACAGATTCGCTAGGCTGAGGCGAATATGACCAATCACGAGCCAGAACACATCGCTGCTCGCGGTCGACCGCGATGTGAAAACAAAATATTTTGTTATCACGAAAGCATCGAGCTAAACCTCCATGTAGGCCGCGATGTATCGCAGTGAGGTATCTTTCGGCATGTGCGTGCGTATCTACTAGCGTGTATTTGTTTTACATGGAGGGGACATCGAGATAGCGAGCTAAACCGCGACCGCGAGGTATCGCAGTGAAGCATCTTTGGCATGTTCGTACCCTTAGTGTTTGGTGAAGTGGCAGTTGGAAGGAGCGCCAAGATAATAAGATTAGTCGAAACGTTCCCTTCTATCTCGTAAATTACAGTCCACTCTCGTCTCGTCACTCCTTAACCTTTCCTATTTCCTAGTCCCATTTCCCTCCATACTCCCCGAAGTGTGGACGGCCCCCCGGTCGCCCGCATTTTTGGTGGCCAGGTCGCGACTTATTAACCTCCGGCCCCGGCTCATGCGGCAGCGGCGCCTGTGAATGTCCCAGGCACCTGACATTGAGGAGTCCCCGCGGTATCCTGCGGAGTGGTGCCAGACGCCAATCGTCTGGCCGGCCCGGCGGGTCCGTGGCGCGCCGAAGGACTCTAAGGATTTTTTATTTTGCAATACACTCACGCTGTAGGTGCCGCGTAATCAAACTGACCAGATTTCATGAAAGTCATTTTTTTACCGAAATCAGAAGTAATGTGATGTAATGTAAGTGTGAAAAACGACCGAATTTCATTACCACTAAAGAAAAGTTATATTATCTATGAAACAATGTCCGTCACTAGCGCTACCGAGACGTTACACTACGTACAGTCATAATAGCTAGTAGAAAAAACTTTAGGGGAGTCTTCATTCAATTTTGTTTTGAAGATAAGCGACATCAAAGTTTGATTTTTTTTCAATATTAACTTTTGAAAAACGTTGGACTATCATTATATTGAATATTAAAAATTCATTCGCTTGTAAAGTTTTTGTCATTTTATTTGACTTGTATCAAAGCGGATGAATTTTAAATATTACATATATGTTACTGTGGTACACGTTCGTAAATCAATAGTGCAAAAAATATTTTCTATTCAAAATTTAATATAGAAGACTCTCCCGAAGTTTTTTCTCCTTGCTATGAGACAACCCGTATTGATATAGAAATATTTTTGTCTCTATATTACACTCTGCATTTTTCGAGAATATTCGCGCATTGACCAAAAATATTGTCATTAAAAATAAAAATTTCGAATATATTTTATAAAAAAAAAATTGTAAAAAATCGTTCTATAAAATAATGATGCGTTTTGATTTATATACCGCGAGGTATAAACATGTACAGCTGAAATTCAAGCACGTAAAAGTACGTCATTTTTGACGGGTTGTACATAATAGACTAGTTTTATACGTAGTACAGAACTAAAGCGGTAAATCTTTCCGTTTTTTTTTTCAGAACGAAAACTCTGGCATCGTGAAAATTGTACAGCTTTTTCTATCTAGAATTTCTTGGTCGATGCAGTTTTTTCAGCTTGCAACGTCGGCCGCATGTGTGTATGTATCAAGCAATTAAATGTATTTTATCCAATAAACACCGATTTATCGATACTGAAATAAAGTGAATGAAATGAAAAATATCAAAATTTAAGTTGCTGCATTACGCGATCAGAGCATTCCAGGATCTGATGTAATGTCACAGTTGTTCCCAGACAGTAATAAGCCTTGAACTGTTTTAGTCGCTTTTAGAATTTCTTGACGTCAGTGCGACATTATGTGATGCACTTTTGTTGGCAAAGGTCCAGCACTAGGATCAGCAGTTGTCAACCTGTGTCTAGCTCAGATTTTCTATAACCGACGTTGCATTACACTTTTTGGAATATCAAACGGATTTTTTTGAAATATTTAAATGGTACGAAGATGTGTTTGCAGGCTCATTGAAAATAGTTCTACATTAGATTGTCCAATAATTGTCATCTGTGATGTTTCTTTCTTCTTGGGCTCTGATTTACAGCAAATTTTCTTGCATTATAAGATGCAAGATCTCCTATTTATCTAGATGTCTCATTACATATCCGACATAATAAAGTTTTTGATTTTTTTTTGTATTAAATACTTTATATAATTTCTTTATTCATCCCCATTGTAACACTATCTATCCAGCATATTTTTGAGCAATCTTCTCTTCTGTAGATACAAATATCAAATGTAATTCAAGTTACCTTATCATTTCTTCGGTAGGCGACCATTCCATTTCATTCCATAAAATATTATAATACCAAGAACACATATCTTGTTTGTCCAATTATTTGGTATTCATATGACAAGTGATTTCATCTGTGACACCTTATCATTTCTTCGGTAGGCGCCCATACTTCCATTCCATAAAATATTATAAAACCAAGAACACATCGTGTTTGTCCAATTATTTGGTATTCATATGACAAGTGATTTCATCTGTGACACCTTATCATTTCTTCGGTGGGCGCCCATACTTCCATTCCATAAAATATTATAAAACCAAGAACACATCGTGTTTGTCCAATTATTTGGTATTCATATGACAAGTGATTTCATATGTGACACCTTACCATTTCTTCGGTAGGCGCCCATACTTCCATTCCATAAAATATTATAAAACCAAGAACACATCGTGTTTGTCCAATTATTTGGTATTCATATGACAAGTGATTTCATCTGTGACACCTTACCATTTCTTCGGTAGGCGCCCATACTTCCATTCCATAAAATATTATAAAACCAAGAACACATCGTGTTTGTCCAATTATTTGGTATTCATATGACAAGTGATTTCATCTGTGACACCTACCATTTCTTCGGTAGGCGCCCATACTTCCATTCCATAAAATATTATAATACCAAGAACACATCGTGTTTGTCCAATTATTTGGTATTCATATGACAAGTGATTTCATCTGTGACACCTTACCATTTCTTCGGTAGGCGCCCATACTTCCATTCCATAAAATATTATAAAACCAAGAACACATCGTGTTTGTCCAATTATTTGGTATTCATATGACAAGTGATTTCATCTGTGACACCTTACCATTTCTTCGGTAGGCGCCCATACTTCCATTCCATAAAATATTATAATACCAAGAACACATATCTTGTTTGTCCAATTATTTGGTATTCATATGACAAGTGATTTCATCTGTGACACCTTACCATTTCTTCGGTAGGCGCCCATACTTCCATTCCATAAAATATTATAAAACCAAGAACACATCGTGTTTGTCCAATTATTTGGTATTCATATGACAAGTGATTTCATCTGTGACACCTTACCATTTCTTCGGTAGGCGCCCATACTTCCATTCCATAAAATATTATAAAACCAAGAACACATCGTGTTTGTCCAATTATTTGGTATTCATATGACAAGTGATTTCATCTGTGACACCTTATCATTTCTTCGGTAAGCGTCCTACTTCCATTCCATAAAATATTATGATACCAAGAACACATCTTGTTTGTCCAATTATTTGGTATCCATATGACAAGTGATTTCATCTGTGACTTGGAGATTGCTGACATCTTGTTAATTAATATTTATTAATGAACCTGGCATTTTAATTAAATCTGACGAACTTGCGTGTTAGGAAGTGTTCAGTTTCACTCCCATACACCAGAGTTGACGACGGTCACATTAGAACGCATCGCTGCTCTTTTGTAACGAATCATTCACGTGTGGTTGATTGGATCTATTTGAATTAATTGTATACTTAGTTATTATTACCTGTCTACGTGTACTGTTCCAACTCGTTAAATCATTAAAAAAAATATTATTTTTTTAATCTATGATTTGATCGACCGCTTACTTTGATCGAACTTGAAACAACCGGGCCTTAGTCAGTAGAGGTTAAAACTCATTAAATGAATATGTATTGGATTCTAACTATTTAGAACAGCGCATTTTTGGTAGTTCAGAGATAAACTGTAGAATTGATTATGTGGGATTGAGAATCTATATTCTCAATCCAAAATAATCAATTTTACAATTTTTTGGTACAAAAGCGAAGGCAGCAAGCGATATCTAACAAAAAAATCGTGCAATAATCAAGGATTAAGTACTAATTCATAATTTACCTACTGAATTCGAAATTTTATAGCCTATTCATTTATAAGAAACGTGCTTTTGGAAAGGGATAGACATATTAAATTTAAAATCAGTACATTTTAAATTAGAACAATAGTTCAGAATATTTTGAGTTTGTTCAAATCTTTCAGAACAGTGCTGGATTTATGTCATAGAGACATTATTAATCAATTAATGTATATTATAGATATCTCACAGAGACGAAACTGTATTAATTATGGGAAAGTAGGTATAGAAGTCATTTGGGTGTAATAGGACTTATGACCTATCTTTTTATGGTTGGCTTAAGTGATCACTTTACACAATTGTAACATTCGCCATTTCCACCCATGATAGAATACACCATGCTTATTCATTTTTTGGAAGTTGTATATATGTTCAAATCGCGTGGAAAGCTTTCATATATGAGTAATAAGCACCTTTTCCAATTGTGTAAAGTGATCACTTAAGCCAACCATAAAAAGATAGGTCATAAGTCCTATTACACCCAAATGACTTCTATACCTACTTTCCCATAATTAATACAGTTTCGTCTGTGAGATATCTATAATATACATTAATAGAACAATAGTCATCCTCGGTGACTGCACTACAATGCAAAACATTTATTTAAATTTTAAGATATTGCTGCCTTTGCTTTTATACCTCACAATTTATATCTGAACTACCAATGATAGAATTATCTGAAATTATATTACTCAAATGCTCGTCCGCGGATATGCAAAACTCTGGCTAGGAAAATAAATCGCGATCTTTCAATGGCGCGGAAATTTTATCGCTTGGAAAGCACATTTCAAGGGATTTCGTTCTACGTTTATTGGATTGTCAGCGAATTCAGATCCGGGATATTGAAGACGAGAATTTCGCGAATATTCCTACTTATACGTTACATTTAAATTACTGTATGTATTTGGTTGTTCCGAAAAGAACGGCCGATTTTTTAAATATATAGGATTTTAAACGTTCTTTGCTAAGAAATATTTCACTTATTTTTGTCCAATAGTAAAGAACTTATTGCAATATGGCTACAAGCTAACAAATAAAACAGACAAAGTTTATTTATGGAGTATTTGGTAGTTCCGATTTAAATATTATACCATTTTTATGGCAAATAAACATTTGTCAATTAATAAAGAGTTAAGGTTATTATTACAGTCCTTAGACATATTTAAGTGTAAATGGTTATGGATACGTCTGTACCTGTCCGCCCTATACCTCCGCGGGTGAGGTCGTTCTCCCGATGACGTTGAATACGACTTCAACGAAACTTCGAGAATTGTCTCTCGGAAAAACATACGGTTCGTATAAAATATCCGTAATCATTTACAGTTAAATATGTCTAACGACCGTAACAATGATAACCTTAACCCTTTATTAATTGACAAATGTTTATTTCCCATGAAAATGGTATAATATTAAAATCGGAACTGCCAAATACTTCAACTGGCAAATAATTATTTTATTAAGAGTGTTTTTATAGCTCTATTCAAAATGAAAAAGTCCACCAAGATAGTAGATATGCATTATACGATACAACAGATATATTTTTATTTTTTTATTCATTCATAAAATCCTTGTTGTTTATTTTATACATGAATATGTGGATCATAATAATGTATATCATTTTATTTACAATATTACTTATCTAAATACACATATTTTAATTATGTTTTGTGGATTGCTACTACTCAACTAGGCGTAGCCTGTGCTAGAGTAGCTAATTGTATATGTGTTATTTGTTATAGTTTGTCAACACTAATGTAGGACAAGTTTGTAGAAGTTATATTATAAATATATTGGTGGGCGGAAGAAAAAAAAACATATATATATCGACGGATCCTACGTATAATATCGTAACCCACAAATCGACGATTTTGAGTTTTTTGTATATACACATGTGTATTTAATTATATATTTAATTCCAAGAAAGAAAAATATATATTTTGCAATGTATAACGTTTTTTAATTATATTTTTCTTTTTCTTTCTTGGAATTCAATGTATAATTAAACACTCCTCCAAATCTGTTGTATCATATGATGCATATCGACTATCTTGAAAAATAATCTAAACAGTGATATGGAATCAGTAATTGTACAGATTAAGCCACTGAGGTTTCTGAAATCGATAGAATTGGTCATAAATAATTGTGCAATATATTCCACCTGCTTCGGCTACATAGTAGGCACCACAAGTACACAACGATTTAATATTTATGATTGATTACTTAGGTCGTCTTCTTCCTTCTCCGTGCCAGTATTGACGTGTAGCTGGTGTCACTAGCTTTTAAGTGAACAAACCTTTGTCACGGCCTTTCGCTAATCGTTCCTTCGCCGAAAAAATCGCTGAGATCGCGAAATGACCGGGCGTTTGATTCCGAGGGTGACGTGTCCAATGTCCTCGTGGTGCATCTTTCCTCCCCTCGCACAGATCCTCAAAATCCGAAGATCGATCCTTTCCTGACTATCGTCTAAGCTTTCAAGTGAACGAACCATTCTCGGCCTGCCCTTCGGCTATTGCTTGACCACAATAACTTGGCGTGCGGCGACTTTGGAACTAAAACCCGCCCCGCCCGCACCCGGCGGTAATCCCTCGCCCTGTCATTCAGTACAATTTTGTATTTGCTCGGGAGCTGTGACATCTTGATTACCAATATACACTGAATTATTATGTCCAAAACATCCTAAACAGTCCGGGATGGTGCAAGAACAATTGCTAATTAAGTATTAAAGTTTTGTGAAGCTGAAAAAGCAAATAATGGACCGATATTATCGTCTAACAGTTTGACAGATAGAACGGCCGCCATTGCGGCTTGGTTTCTTTAGTGCTGCCCGACCAAATTTCTGTTAAAGGCTACGACACCGGTCACCGGACATTCTGTACATTATGTATTGTGTAATAAATTTACACCCTGGCAACTTCTGTTACGCGACAGGGACGCCCTCCCTCGCACGCCAATTTATAGTGGTCGTATTCTAGTTGTTCTTTTGCCGAAAAGATCGCGAAGTGATTCATACCACCCCTCCTCCAAGTGGTACAGTATTATGTGGTTTATACGCGTATAGTTTTCGATGTGTATTTAAATTTCTCAAGCCTATTAAATAATAATATTATTGCAAATGTCAAATAAAAGAATATTGCTTATTACTCCACTTTAAAATACAGCACCCGTACACCTTTTAGAAAACATTGACGTTTTTATATCTGATGACACGTCCAAAATATTAGAGAACTAGCTGTGCCCGCCGCTTCGGACGCGTAGATTTTTAGTAATTTATGTATTAACCTTAATATATGTCGTCGCGGACTTTATAGAGTGTTTTGAGTAATAAAACTTCTCGATAGAAAGTATTTAAATATCTCTTACCGTTAAGGCAGCGTTCGTAAAAAACGCATAGCTCGACCACTTTTTCGTAAAATAGGTCACCAAGAAAAACCCTTTCATTTTAACGGGATAATATATAGCCTGTATCCACCCTGAAATTCCATTCTAAATACTGGCGAAAGAATTTTTGAAATGAGATTAGTAGTTTCGGAGATTACCTCACACACCCAGACTTAAGAACTTTACGTCTTTATATATTTATTACGTTTAGATTCAGAGAACCGCGTACTTGAGTTTAAACCTAAGTGTAGGCTGTTTAATTTAAAAACAGTATAAGGTACCTACTTTTAGACCTATTAAATTACACGCTATAAACTTTTGATATTGATCAAAAACATTTCTATTGTAATTAATAGTACAGATTTTATCTTAATTCAGAAAATTTTTAGGCACCATTGTTCGCACCTTTAGATGTTTATATCCGATGGGCCTAAAAAAGAGTTCTTTTTATTACTGTGCGACCAAAGTAAATTGTAACATCCCGTTTTCAGTGTCTAAGTCGAGGCCTAAATGTCGAGGAAA
This sequence comes from Agrypnia vestita, assembly GCA_016648135.1. Classification (NCBI taxonomy): domain Eukaryota; kingdom Metazoa; phylum Arthropoda; class Insecta; order Trichoptera; family Phryganeidae; genus Agrypnia; species Agrypnia vestita. The sequence goes on along the minus strand of JADDOH010003272.1, from coordinate 31,990 downwards.
GCCTCACATAAATAATGTTATAGGCCTTCCACGCCTTAACGACAGCCCTTAAATTTCCAGGAGCGCTAATGACCCTCCGGCGGACGACAAAATCATTAATGACCTCGCAGCCCCCACCACCCTCACCGCCCTCACCCTTTCGCCCTTAAAGCTCTGTAGATAAATTTTCAATCTCCATAATTATTTCCCCGTTATCAAACCCTTTTACGATGTAGTTGATATCGTCACTTGTATCTGTAATACAATTTAATGCCTTGGGTAGTTGATTTGTTTTTGTCATGTTTCAAGTTACGGTCGTGACGCGACAAAAGGTCCACGAAAAAAAGTCCAACGACGCAAAATTTCAATACGTTTTTTTCTATGAAAGAACTTTAAATAAATCAATGAATTGAGAATGGTGACAAAAGCATAATACCTTCTCTTTCGCTAAAATATTACATTTCGCGAAATTGTAACAAAAAAACGTATTAGGTAGGAGCGTGACTTTTATTTAAACATATATTTGGAAAAGAAATCGAAATTAAATATTTATCTGGCAGAATATTATGAAATATTAAAATCTGAATAATATGTTAATTTCTTCTTCAAACACAGCAAAATTATTTTGTGGTGACATAATTATAATTTATAAAAATTAACTTTGTATACACCACTTTTTTATTGAAAAAAAATTCAACATGTTTCAAAGGCAATGGCTTCTTCATCAGGATAACAAATGTACAAAATTAAATTTAAAAACCGAAGCATAGATAATCAAAATATTAAAAAGTTATATATGGAAAATGAATAATAATAAAGTACCTACTTTACATGAAAATAAATTTTAAAGATAACTATTTGTAAAAAATAAAATAGTTAATAGTAATATTATAAATAACCAGGTAATTTTTACAAATAGTTATCTTTTAAATTTATTTTCATGTTAAGTAGGTAGTTTAATATTATTCATTTTCCATATATATTTTTTTAATATTTTGATTATCTATACTTCGATTTTTAATTTTAATTTTGTACATTTGTTATCCTGATGAAGAAGCCACTGGCTTTGAAACATGTTGAATTTTTTTCAATAAAAAGTGGTGTGTACAAAGGTAATTTCTATAAATTATAATATGTTAATTATTGTGATAGGAATATTACGAGATATATCTCTTATTTCGGTTGATTTTCAAAATGTATGCTTAGGAAAAAGTCGTGCTTCTTGTTCTCACTGCATGCCCCTGGTTAGGTTAGGCTAAACAAAAGTGCAGTATATATGTCTTTTTATATAAGCTTGCAATTGAGTTAGTGTGTGTACAGTGTGTAATACGCGTTGTGTTAAGCTTCAGCACAGTTATATAAGATCCTGACTCTTTTGTTTCCCAGGGCAGTTACACAAATACTGCACTTTGCTCAATAGGACAGAATTCGCGAAAGGTCATATTCAAGATTTTCGTCCATTGATTTTTAAAGAGTATACTCATTGATTTCGTCACCTTATCAATTCATTAATTTATTCAAAGGTCTTTCATAAAAAACATGTTGTTATTTTATTGAATCTAATGTGATGGTCTTTTTCATTGGAGCAAATTTCCGTGGACCCTTTGTGGTAGAATCGGGTATAGGCCTTTTTTTATTTTTATTTTTACGGACTATGCTAATGAATCCATTGTAAGATACTTTGTATCCTTGAACTGAATGCAAAATTATGTTTGCATTTTGCCTTCAATTTCATTTGCCTCGCATTTCACGGAGCTTCGGATAAGTTATGATAGGCGTGCTACATTTTTACTGCTGCATTTTATTTAATGGCAAGGGATTTTCAACTTTACCGTGTATTGATTTATTCCAGCGACCTATGTATTTTTCCATCCACACATTCAGATTTACTGCTTTGTAAGCCGCGGGGCATTTTTGCGCGGCAAAATTGCCCCGCGAATTGAATTGAAAATTTGAGATTTTATTACGTAAGATATTTAACCGGTCGGATGCCGGCCGTACGTAACGCGGAATGTACCCTGTCTGCCGCGCACGATTGCTGTTTTTTAGACACTTTTTGTGATGGGTTATATTCATGTAAAAACAACAATAATCTTTAAGAAGTTGCAGTTTCTGGTTTTTCAATATACAGACTTCAATAATTACTTGTACAATAATTACTCATTCATTAATTATGAAAATAAGTAATGAAATTTACTGTCAGAAATGTACGCACATGTTTATCGAATAAAACCATGGAAGCAATAATACTAAAGATATTGTATTTCAAAAAATTAAATATATCAAAGAATATAAAAATACTTAATTTTAACACTTTTTTATTTAAAAAGAACAATTTTTACTCCCTTTATATTAACTCGTAGCGTGTCTGTTTCTTTTACGCAAAAACTTTGGATCGATTTTTAACCCTTTTCCCGTGATCCAAATGAGCTGAAACTTTGCAAGCAGACTTGAGGCGACGATCAAAAAGATCTATCAAATTTTCCTTAAAAAAAATAATAATTACAGTATAATTTTGGATTTTTAGAAATTTTTAATGGTTTTTTCATACAACTTACTCAGTTGTATGAAAATATTTCGACGCATCTGGTAGACACTAAACCTGATTATAGTATAATTTTGGGTTTTTGGAAATTTTTTATTTCTCCCTTTCGTAGCGTCGCCCGACCGAAGCCCAAAGCGTAGGTTAAACGCCAAACCAGTTAGTAAATGAGAAAGGGAGTATAATAAAAACTTCGTTTTTATGGGTTTGTTTTTTTAACAGATAAATAACACAATTAATGCGCGGTTCGAAGACGACATTTGGAATGATTTTTTGTCCTTTAAACTCCTAAAACTTAAACTAATTTTGTCCTTTTTGTAATTTAAAAACCCATAAATGCAAGTAAAATAGGCCGAATTCGCATACGTGTCTAGAGAGCGCACATCTGCGCTCTTGCACCCGACCGGTTAAAAAAGCGTCTCGATTAATCAATCGGATAAAGGAGAGTATGCTGTTTTACTATTTGGTTTCTAAGATATCTTATCTCTCTTTGTAAGCTTAGCGTGAAAAAATTATAAGAAAACCGTGGTGCGTGCGTGGTTTTCTTATAAGAGCAAGAAACACAAGCATTCGTTTCTATAGAAGAGTAATATTTTCATTGAAATTATGATATAAATAAAAATAATTATTGTTTGTATACTATGTGTATTAAAAATTCCTTAACAATAAAAAAATACACAATTTTACTTTGATAATGTCACCATTGTCATCATCCCTTGCTCAACAACCCAAAATGGGTCATGACCTCCTCAATAACACCCCTCCAAAGGTCTTTGCATTGGGCTGCTTCTTTTTAATTGCTGACGGACAGGTCTTCATGCCTGCCACCTCATTGAGGTTCTACTTGTTTTCATTTTCCTTTAGGTTCATTATATCATCATCACACATTATATGGCCCAGCCATCGAAGCCCCCCTGATTAAAATACCTATGTCTTTTTACGTACCGGCAAGCAGGTAAAAACTTATTTGCAAATTCAGTACATGCAAGGTTGGTACCCACCTGACAATTTGAATTAAAAAAAATACATGTCTGGTACCTAACCACATCTATCTGCCGAGCAACCGTTTTATAAAAAATTAAATTTCATAATGTCAGAAATAAATGTGATTTAATTTTATACCTTTCTTTTTCTTGGCGAACTGTACACAACACACACACACACACAGATGTTCTCGTATTCAAATTTCCCGCGAGACATTTTTCGGATTCCCGTAATATTAACATTTACAGCGTTTGAAAACGTTAGCTTCTTATGCATTTATATTTTAAAAAAAATCTATTTTTTATCGAATTGTAATATATACGAGTTGAAACATAAGGTCATTGTGTTTTTGCCAATTCTTTTACAAGTCTAGTGGGTATACAATCATTAGCAGCGCTGCTAGTCAACTAACGCTGCATGATTTTAGACTGACTTGCTTGATTGTAGCTTGACTGGTTAATAATTCGGTATATTTCTATTTTTTTATCACATCTACAGTAACATAGGGATAAGTGCTGTACTATGTATTCTGCATAAATTAGTTTTTTTTACAAGAAAACACTCCTATATAATTATTGTTATCGTACCTACCTACACATATTTTTTACGACCTATCAAGAAACATGTAGTAGGTACTATAATTATTATGGGTGTTACAATATATTTTGGCCAGTCGATTGAAGAAACGTGTTTTCAAACATTACCCGTCATTCAACCTGTTTTTGTTTGTTCCAGGCTGGACCCACCTGTCTTGACATCTTCCGCATCGATGGAGGGGAAGAAGATGGCTCCACCTCCTCACCAGCACCCTCCACGCCCGCACCAACCGCACCCTCCTCCCAATCATGCCGAGAACCACTACACAGACTCTCCGCAGTACACGCAGGCCATGCAACAGGCCCATCATAATCAACCCAACACCGTCATCCACCAGCCTCCTACGAGACCGCAACAACAGCAGTCCATCGGACCTAGATCGCCTCTGTTAGAAAATCACCAGGATCTGTACGGAACCAGACAACCCACAGAGCTGGCCAGGCAGTACGCCTTGAGAGAGCAGCAACTAGCTGGTCATCAGAGAATAGAACATCAGCAGAGGAGTGCGCCGATGGCAAATTCATTATATTCACCGCAGAGTCCGTCACAAGACCCCATTTTGACTGCTCCAGTTCCCCCAGGATACAATGCGTCTGTACATCAAGCTTATTTACGAAGAAATCAACATCAGCTGGGAGACCACCAGCAGATATACCAAAATCACCAAAGCATATATCAACCGGCAAACCAACAACCGAGAATATATCAACCGTACACGAGTAGAATTCAGCAACCTAACTACATGACGTCTGGTCACAGTCACACTCAATTGCTACGGCAGCAATATAACGAGCTTCAGCAAATGAAGTTGCAGCAACAGATGCAGTACCAAAGTCAAGCGCAGATTCAACAGCAACAAACATTCGCTCAAAGGCAGATACTACATCAGCACCTCCACAGTCGACAGCAGTCCCAACAGAATCTGTCTCAGTACGGTACATCCCCGAGCACAGCGCAGTTGAATGAAGTCAACGCTCGACTGACTAAAAAACAAGACAACATGATAACGCCTGACGACTACGCTAATCATCCTTCAAATAAAAATACCCAGAATCAGACTAAACAGTCTTCAGTATCTCCCGTGAGCAAGACTTCTGGTCCCCTTAGCGATCCATTGAGCAGTCCAAGCACCAAGTCGCCCAGTGGATCAGAGAGCAGACGAAGCAGTAGTGGTACATCGCAGGCACTCAGGTCACCGATTGCGCAGAGGCCTACTTCATCACCGGTTACAAAAGCAGGATGGCTTTATAAACAAGGGTCAGATGGTTTAAAGGTCTGGAGAAAGAGATGGTTCGTTCTGTCAGAGTACTGCCTGTTTTATTACAAAGGTAAACTATAACAGCACTAAAAATAAGGTTTCATAAAGTACGAGGAACTTATCTTTTAAGCTGTACAATAATTTTTTTTAGGTCAAGAAGAAGACAAGCTTTTGGGATCTGTCTTGCTGCCTTCCTACGTGGTATCTGCGTGTTCCGGAGATGAGAAGGGATTGAGGAAATGGTCCTTTAAATGTGAACATGCAAACATGCGGACATACATATTAGCCGCACCCGATCAGAACTCTATGGAGCAGTGGGTTCGAGTTCTTACCATGGCAGCCACGATGCAGGATGGAAGGTAATATTTGAGTAACTTGAAATAAGTTGGCAATTATATATTTCAAAAATATTATCTTCATTAATAAATTCTGACAGCACTGTAGAGAATTTCCTTTATTTGGATTTGTGGTACCTCTGAGAGAAAACTACAATAATACTACATATTATCATAAAATTAATTATATTTTACGAGATTAAATGCATTCGCTTTATTAATTTTTATCGGTAACATAAGCTTGCACAAGTTCATTCAATATTGCGCGTACAATTTGCATATAAAATGTTAGAAAATATACCAATAAACTCGTAAATGTGCTGAAATAGAAATCATGTTCAATTTTGTTATAAAATTGTCTAATATAAAATGTATTCTAAAATTATTTCTTAAGACATTAAAGGTTGTTTTGTATTTAATTTTAAAATATTTATTAATTTGTCTTTATATTAATTTTAGTTTGTTGGAAAAGGTGCAACATCCATCTGCAAATCAATCATCATTGAATAATAAGGAAAGAAGAAGCAAAACCCCCATAAATTCCGCCCAACAGGTGAACTAATATTTACTCTATCATCATCATCCTCAGCACCTTTGCGTCACATATTATATTATGATCTATGATGAGATAAGTATCCATATTCAAATAGTAGTAGTCAAATTGACACTAGGAATTGGTATATATACGTCTTTCTTTATTCCTTTTGAGTTGCTTTGGTATCGTGCTCTTACTGTCTTCTCACTACTGTGTTATTGCTCACATTTCTTTTCAGTAAATCTGTCATCCTCTCGTTTCATGAGATGCCCTTCTACTTCTTCTTGTGCCCTGTCTGTTCAACGGACGTTGGCTGTTATGTTGGCTATAAGAACAGTATTTACTGAGGCCTAGAATAGCTCTACTGGCCTTATCATTGTCTCAGATTTTTTAGCTATGATGTTCTCCGTCTTCCATGATGTGCAAGACCTCATACTTCTCTTAATGTCTCATCACATATCCGAGATATTGAATTTTTCGGATTTTTATTGTTCTAATTATGTACATACTTACTTTTTTTTATTCATCCGAACCATAAAATCTTCCTTCGCAACTCCGTCCATCCATTTTATTTTGAGTATTCCTCTGTAGATCGACATCTCGAATGCTTTAAGTCGCTTTATAAATTCTTCAGCAAGCCTCCATGCTTCCATGCCATAAAATAATATTGTGGTAGCATTCGCAATGGGAAGGGCAGCGTAGATGCCTTGTCATCATGGCTACGCTTCATACTCATATGTAAGAACAAATAGCACGCATTACTAAAAGGCTTTCTCCTTAACCGGTCGGATGCCGCGCAATTTCGCACACGATTGCTGTTTTTAGACACTTTTTTGTGATGGTTATATTCATGTAAAAATCAAAAATAATCGCTAAGAACTTGCAGTTTTTGATTTCTCAATATACAGACTTCAATAATTGCTTATATTTCAATAACTACTTGTACAATAATGACTTATTCATTAATTATGAAAATAAGTAACGAAATTTACTGTCAGAAATGTACGCACATGTTTATCGAATAAAACCATGGAAGCAATAACACTAAAGATATTGTATTTCAATCTTTTCATTCTAAATATATCGAAGAATATAAAAATACTTTATTTTAACACTTTTTTAGTTAAAAATATGTAACACTTGTTTTAACAGATAAGTACATAACACAATTAATATGCTGTTTGAATACGACATTTGGAATGATTTTATAACCAGTTTGCACGGCAAATGAGGTTACATGACAAATAGAGTTCGTTTGTTCATTCAAAAACTTGAGATATAAACAATGGTAACCCATAAACGCAGGTAAAATAGGCCGAATTCGCATATGTGTCTAGGGAGCGCACATCTGCGCTCCGGCACCCGACCGGTTAAGGTGTCATGGCATATTTTATTTGATGCAAACTCGAGGCTTGCCCAGCAGATTGTTAATCACCCCCTGACTTCTAACAACTGTATGACTTTATTAGATATGACGACTTAGTTGACATTTTTAAGTCTCTTAAACCAACTTTGGTTTAAGAGAATTAAAGGTTTTCCTGGTTTGTCAGTGATGAAGTGTCACGTGATGACAGATTTATTCTCTGGATATTTTCGTCAATGTTTATTCCAATTTTTATGATCGTATTATTGTAATATGTTTTCAATTTCTTTTATTTCTTCATTCAGGATGATAACTTGCCTGAGACAAGCGGAGGTGTACAGCACATGTATGAAAATGCTCCCCCCAAACCGAGACGGTCTAATGAAGGTTATCAGTCGCCCAGTCCAGAGAGGGTTGACAGGTAAGCGAAAATTTATTCTATTAATGTATTTGATTCTCATTTGTTTATATTTTTTTTAAATTGGCTTTTATTATAAATATTTATTTTTATTTAAAAAATGGTTGGCCCTATTGAACTTAGTAACAAGTAAAGAAAACTAATTATTAAAAAAAATAACCCATAAAAATCAAGTTTTTATTATACTTCCTTTCTCATTGAATCAGGTTTCGTGCCTACTGCACGCGTCGGGGTCATTACTCATTTGTATTGATTCCGGTTTGAAAAAACCATTAAAATTTCGAAAAATCCAAAATTATACTATAATTATTAAAATTTTTTAAACGAAAATTTGTTACATCATTTTTATTGTCGTCACGAGTCTGCCTGCAAAGTTTCAGCTCGATTGGATCACGGGAAAAGGGTTAAAAATCGATCCAAAGTTACTAGTTAAGATACAAACCGCAAACGCTACGAGTTAAAAGAAAGGGAGTAAAAAGAGATTAAGATACATATTATAAAACTGATACATTTATATCTAAGGAAGATAGCCCATCATGGAAAAGTCAGGGGTCCAGAAACCATTCAGGGAGATAAAAAAAAAATTATGTTATTTAAGAGTTAAGGTTATTATTACGGTCGTTGGACATATATAAGTGTTCAATAAAAGGGATATGTATTTTATATGAACCGTATATTATACAGAGAAGCAAATCTCGACGTTTCCCTGAAGTCTTCAGCTTCATCAGGAAAGCGTCCTATCACCGAACAAGGTACACCTTCTCTCCTGTTAAAGCTGGATAAGACTTCAACGAAACGCCGAGATTTGCTTCTCTGTATAATATATGGTTCGTTAAATATCCCTTTTAGTGAACACTTAAAATTTTTATTTGTTTAACTGAATTAATAAATATTTATTTAGAACCAGCAAAACTATTGTAATTATGTATTCTGACAAACAATTTTGTTTTTAGATATGACCCTAATTACGACATACTCAGAGATCCTTCAGCCTACAGCAATGTAGATAGTGCTCAACCAAAGCCCATGAAGAATAGAATGAGCACAAAATCACCTGTTCATACTAACGCTGAAGCAATTTACGAAAGCAAATCTGCGTCAAGTAACTACGCCACGCAGAGAAATCTTACCAAATCACCTGAAGCTATATATAATGCTCATAATTTATCATTGCCTCTAACCAACACAAATAATAGATTAGAAAATAATAAATCTCCACTGAATTTCCCAAATAATATGTCTAGTAGAGTAATTCATAGTAATGAGAACAGACTGTCACAAAACAAATCGCCGGCCTATTTCAATAGCAAAAACGAAATCCAGGACAACATGCCGCAGCAAAGTTATGCTGATGGTCAGAACATTTACGTTGAGTCCGGATATCAAAAAATGCTGCAACAGCAAGAAATGACTAAGAGAATGATGGAAAGAGACCAGTACAACCAGGATCAAGGAGTTATGCAACGACAACAGCACAATATGAACAGAACTGGTACAAATGGCCCATCAGTTGAAAGACAGTCTTTCGAAAGGCGAACTCCCGATACATACGGAAGATCCATGATAGTACCTGGTTATTACAGCAAGGGAAGGTCTGGGGACTATGAAGATGTATACAACAATCCATCTCACAGCCAAAACTACGGGGAACAGTCATACAGACGACCAATGAGCCCAGTGGCATATGAAGAGAAGAATACTGCACCAGCTCAACTACCTCACCAAAGATATGCTCAAACAAGTTTGGATACTGTAAGTTACTATTTATTTATTTATATTTATGTAAGCCTTTTGTAATCGTCATATTGAAAACTGAATGATTGTTATCATCCTGACTCACCCCTGTTCTCACTCACATCTGTTTTCATCCCTGACTGATCTAAACCAAATTTTGTGTAGTTCCTCTAAAACCCTGCGCAAAACATAGGCACCATCCTCTTCCCCTTGGGCATGTGTACTTTATTGCATTTAGTTTAGTTACTTTTTAAAACCCTGACAAAAAACAGAAACTGTACCCCCTTTTTCTCACACCACTCTTTCCCCCCAATATGAATATGTACATATGTGTGATATATCGTATTGAATGCCGTCCATTTCTTTTAGGACCCTCATAAAAATAATGTTGTCATAACCCGGCATGAAACAAATTTTGTATCATCATTATTATTTAAGACCTACAATTAGCAAAACTCCCCCTTCCCCTAAATGTTTAATTATGTTTAATAATAACCATTTTTAATTATAACCAAATCTAAATTCCGGGCTGCACCGGGTACTGACCACTAGTACTTTAAATTAATATTTTTCAGAATCAAATATATCAAGCACCTCCAGTACAAATGCGCCAAAAGAAACTTCCTCACAATGCACCAGTTAATAACAATATTCCAAGACCACATAGTGCCGATTTCTTGGAGTATGAAGCAAAAAATCCTTCTTATGATCCCAACGTTCCCGTTAGACACACAAACCCGACATCTAGGCAACCGCCCCGACCAAAATCCAGCCTCGATATAAATACGCACAATGATTATAACGGAGACAATTACTATTACTCCGAAGCGAGTTACGCAGAGAAAATGAGACAGTCCGCTCATTATTTGAGAAACAAGAATTTTGGCAGCACTGTCTTTAATCCTAGACAGTCTGATCCAAAATCTCCCGAGTTTGTCAAAGAACGCAAGATGTCAATGCCTTCGTTTCGAGGAGATGAAAGCAACATTGGCAATTATGACGCTGAAATGAGAATAGATAGAGAATCTATTTATGGTGCAAGAGATCAAAACAGAAATGTCAGTGGATCTGATAAGTACGGACACAGTGAAGTTACTGGCCCAAATTCCAATTGGACTTTGAGAAATAAGAGTTTATCTCAAATAATGACGCAGGACGATGTTTATAACAGAAGTAACAGCGCCATGAGTGAAGGCTCTACGGTGAGTGGTTTTAATAGAGAATCGCAGATGGGTCATGGAAGCGGCGACCAATTCATGAGGTCCGCTAGTGCGCGACTTCCGTCCACAGGTTCTGATCAATTGTCATCAAGGGATGGCGAGAGAAAAGTGCAACAGGTTGGTGTTGTGAGTGAATTTTTTTGAATTTTAATTTATGTATTTTTTTATTTATGTACTAAATTTAAATTTAAATTTATTTATGTACTAAATTCATGCACACATAGATATACCTATGATACACAAAAGTATAGGTTTACGTTACAAAGTAAAACAATACATTTTCTTTAGTTTTTAATAATTTGTATTATTCGTAGCAAAGATTAATTAATGTATTTATAATACATATAAAGATTTTCATCTCATAAATATATAATAATAAGTTTCAAATTAAAACATTGATTCTTTTTTCTTACTCATTATATTAATTAAGTATTACATAAAAATCACTTACATATATTACATTTTTTTAATTTTCCAAGTACCTACGTATCTAAGTATTCTAAGTATCATTTTATTAATCAATAAAAAATATTTTACACCACATAAATTCTCTGTTATTCTCCATCAATAATAACAAGATTATCAAAGTTTTTTCACCACTTTCTAGAGAGAAGAATCAATGAAACGCCTGCTAGAATGGAAGCAGAGAATGCTCCAGTCCCCGCTAACCCGTAAGCCCACCCCGGCCACCCTGTCTCTGGCCAGGAGTCTTCCACCAGGACCATCGCAACGTCAGACTCTCCCCAAAGTCTCGACTCGGTTGCATAACCAGATACAGCCCTCATACAATAGTTATTCTTCTGATGATGAAGGTAAGCCAACTCTTCTTAAATGATGTAGTGTGTTGTATAATTTATTATATTAAAGTCTTAGTGTTAGTTAACTTTGATTTGACAATTTTATAATGATTATGTTAAGTTAAATTATTATTACGAGACTTACAGTTTTATGTAATTAATATTAATTTATTATATCATGGTAGGTGTATCAAATTGGCAGAATTTCAATATTAGTAAGTCAATATTTTTCTATCAGCGTGCATAATATCTATAGTATTTTTAATCTGCTCCGAATAATCTTAAAACCAATACTGCATAATAATTAGATTTATTACTATATTACCACGATGCAATTTGTCAAAAATCGTGATACTCATGAAAAAATATCTAACTATTGAGGTTCGAATTAGTGTATTGTAAATATTTAATATGCTAGAAGCAAGTCATAATTTGGTATTGACATAATTTTGGTACCCGAAAATTTTGAGATTATGCATACTAATCCCGGGATTCTGTAAACTGGGCTGGGAGTCCGGGATTGGATATTCTATTCCCGATGTGGATCGTTAAATTGTTAGGATTTTCAATATTCAAGGTACAAAAAAAAATCACAGTGCAACCACAAAATTCGCCAAAAATCATAAAATTCATGAAAAAAAACATTAATTTTCTAACAATGTCTGTATTTTTGCATATTTCTAGAAATCATTTCAAAAATGCAATATTTATTATACTAATATGAAGATCGCAACATACTTGCAAAAAAATCGATATATTTTTTCAATTTTGTCAAATTTAAAAAAAAAAAATTAAAAATGAACTAAAATGTATTTATTGATTTTTGGCGCAAGGGACTAAAAATTATTTCAAATTATGAATCACCGAGCTTTTCGAATAATAGGGGTTAATCTATTGTGAAATTAACATTTGGAGACTTGAAATTTTTTAAATTATAGCAAATTTTGAATTATCCGGGTTCAAATTATTAGTTAGGGTTTACTGTATTGTAAATATTTAATATGCCCGAAGCAAGTCATAATTTTGGCACCTGTAAGTTTTGGGATTGTGCACTAATCCGGGAGTCCAGGATTGGATACCAACTCTATTCCTGATGTGGTTTTTAGTTAAATTGTTAGTATTTTTATACTAGGGTGCATACCGTGACTTCAACTATGATCAGAGTCATTAGAATTGAACTTTTGTCACATATATCGTAACAAGTTGTTGAATTTTTGCTAAGATATTTATTTTTTAATTCTTCAGCCTTTTACAGGCAATGTATATGTTAATACGTTTTGTTAATAAAGGCTTACTGATTCAATAAAGAAAAAGCAATTTATTAAAACAATCTTTTTGTAATTTTGGAAAATTTAAATACATACCAGCTGTGCAATACAACACAAGAAATGCCTATCTTTTCATAATAATTTTTTTATGAAACATTCATAATTTTTAATGTTACGTAGGTATGTGTAAATTTAATTGCCAAAATTTTTGTGAAGGTTCAAGAATGATTTCCAAAATTATAAAAATAACATTACTAAAATTATGTATAAAAATATTTTATGTTTGCCAATCTTATGTTTAACAATAACATTGTTTAATTATATCCCATGTTATGATATTATTTCATTAATATTACATAATTAATTCATCACTATTGTTAAACATTTACATTTTTATATAAATATTTAATCTCATGACAATTACTTTGTTCTATTTTCCTCTATGCAACACTAATCCACAGTTATATGGCACGTGGCGATACACAGAGATACGTCTCGGTACATCGCCATCTTCAAAGTATTCGTAGTTACTGTTAAACGTAGAAAACTTGTACGTAATTTAGACTAGCACACAATGTGAATCTTGATTAGCTTGCAACAGTTTACCTTCCTGCCTGCTTGGGACAAACTTTACTAACCTCGGTCGGAGGACATTGCCTCCTCGGCGGACTATATCTGGTGAATGGGTATTATTATATTATATATTTTTATAAAAGATCTTCTGAATATTTGAGTATACTAGATGGGTGATAACTTCGTACTAACACCGGGTTGTGGTTCCTACTTTAGTTCTTATTAATTTATTGTATGCATCTAGTGAATGGAGAGAATATTTTGATTAATATGTGTGTAAATGCAGTATACCATAAGAAAATTGATTAACGTTGGACTAAATGGTGAATGACGCGTGTCTAATGTGCGGTTGTGACTGTCGTTCGGTTTAGAGAGATTGGGGGAAGTTGTCGGCGCGGCAGGCGACACGGCATCACAACCCGGGCAAGGGCAGGCAGGAAGGTCTATCACCCCTTCTCCTCCATCCTCACCTCTTCCCCGACCCCCACTGGAGCTTCAGCCTCTATCTCAGCCCACCGAGTCTTCTTCCAACTCTGACTCGCGTATGCCTGACCTCAGTAACCTCCACTCTAGGCATCGATCGGACGAGTCTCCTTCTTCGACTACCAGTATTACGGCACCTTCATTTAGTACTGTTATTGATATCCCGCAGTCTCCGCAAGACAGTGATGCGGAATCTGAGATGCAACTCGAGTACACGGATAATGATCTGGATGAAATTCTAGCGCAGTCTGATGAGAATGAAGACACACAAGATGATTCCACAAGTGGTAGAAAATCTGTAATGAAATGTTTTCCTAAAGGGAATGAAAGAGAACTTACATCAAATTTTGAAAGAGAATCAATAAATCAAAGGTTTCCCGATTATGAAATATGTGAGCTTAATGAAAATGCTGTAAATTCTAGTTTAAAAGATAGTGATGTTAATAATGTTAAAATAAGAAGTAAGGCTTCTACACCCAAGCCAGAGACACCCCCTAATGAAGAAGAATTTGAAGATCACTATTTGCCTATGAGTCCGAGAAAGGCAGTTTTGGATACAGAACCCGCTCACACAGAGATAATTAAGAACATTAGTGTATTTGGAAGTGTTCAACATCATGAAGATAATCCTTATGTTGAGATGAGTCAAGGGATCGGTGTGGAGAGCGCTTTTCTCAATGAAGAAATGCAAGCATACGAGGTTGTTTGTGTCAATAGTGGAAAAGTTGAGCCAGTGTACATGGAACTCAACCATCTACCTGACAAAAATGTCCTTGATGATAAAAGTTCTAACAGCACATTTGCAGATACGAGCAGCACTTCAAAAGAAATAAAATCTAGCATTAAAAACGTTATCCCTCCACCAAAATCAATCTTAAGGAAGCAGATTTCAGAAAGCAAATTATCTGTCAAAAGTGCTTCGAGGATGGATGTCAAGTCCCCTTTACCCGATATTCTGATGAACTCTCAAGGCAAAAATAGTTCATCAAAGTCTGATAGTTCAGACGCAGACGATGAAGGATCTAAAGACTTTCCTCTTGGTGCTGCCTTTTCAAGATTCAGTATTTCTGATAGTTTCCGACCTGCCTCATATTATTTGGGAACAAGTGGAATTCTCACTGAGACTCAGGATAGTTCTGATAGTGAATTGGTTTCACCACCTCCGATACCTACATCGCCCCCACCAATGGAGGAGCTAGATATGCCTCTAGCGCACTCTTCACAAAAGACAAAATCAGATGATAACACAGATGGAAATGATGAAAGTAGCAGAAAAGTTGGTACAGAAAAGAAGAGTACTTTAATGGTTTACGGTAATACGCCATCAATGTATGACACAATTTTTAAAGGCGAGAGAATCAAACGTAACAGGGCTAGTATGCCGGATAGTGATAGAAAATTAAAAGAAGCAAAAAACGCCGATACAAATAAAAGGTCTTCTTTAGATTCCAAATTTATTCCGCCAACTTACAGAACAAGCGGCAACACAGATACCGACTCTTTACTCAGTTACAACGCGGACAGGGGCTCTTCCAGAATGTCTCTGGAATCAGATTTTAGTAGTAAATTTGATATGTCTCTATCCGGCAGTGCTGCGAATTTGGGTGATAGGCAGAATGCTAATTTGCTCTCAGAAAAAAGCAGCATTCATGATGGAGATGAAGAATTTGTGGAATTACGTCATGTGCATCATCCCACAGATAACGAGATTGAGAGAATGCTTAAAAGAAGACCTCTATCTGAAGAATCTTGCATCGAAATAGAATCGCTGGATAGTAACTTCAATGAAAATATCGAAGACGTCAATTTAGATCAATATTTGGATGAATTACAAGCCAGCGATGTTTATCTGTACGCCAACACTATGTATCCTGGAATCAAGTCTCCCAGTAATTATTTTCAGGATTCTAGGCCATTGGATATGGCCACTGTCGGGTACTTAAATGACAGAGTTGCAGCTATTAGAGAGGAAGTACAATATGAAAATATTCATTTGATGGAAAAAAGCATGGAAAGATCAAGAAGTAGAAATTCATTAATGTCCAACACTATAAGCGATCCTGACACAGTAAATACAGTGCGCCCTATGAGCGGACTGTCAAATACATCAGAAGTGAGCGGCAGTGTCAGCTCCTTACATGTTAAGTCGAGTCTGTCTGTAAGAAGTGCCAGTAGGAACTCTTTACCTACTGAAAGTAATTTGAATACATCTCCCTACAATCCCATTAACCATACGAGGCATGCCAGCTACGAACAACCTACTATATCATACTACACCAAAAATACTTCGTATTTTGAGAATGATGCGTCAATTCTTAAAAATTTGAATCAATCTCTTCCTCACGATCATTCTAATAAAGTTAATATTTCAGAAATGAATAAAGCAAAATCTTCGAAAACTCCAGATTCCCAAATTGTACAACCTAAGACTTCACAACCTGTCATTTCTCACAGCAGAGACAGTTCCTTGGAGCAGTCGGCACCGTATTATTATTCAGATCTTTCCTCACAAGACAACTTGAATGTAACAACATCGGCGTCTCCGTATCCTCCTAGTTTTAATAAAAACAATTTTATCTTTAATAGTAAATTAAATAACCAAAGGAGGAAAGGTCCGTTAGGAAAAAAGTGTGATATCAGCCACATTCACAATCCGATACATTCAAACTCCAATTATAATCAGTTGATGGAGCCTGGAGAAGGACCTATTCAGATAGCAGCTGCTGCTAGATGTGTGTCCGTTGAATTCTTGAGCGCCGCTGATAAGTTTACGGATATAGACAACAAAAATATTTATGAATCGGATACATTGAAAAAGAAAAAAGTTAGAGATTCAATGCCAAGTCTGCATTCTAGTTTGAGTTCCAAAAATATCTACCTATCTTCACATGACAAGACTAACTCGACTGATGTTGACATGACTTTATTTGGGCAGCATTTTGATCAACCTAGAAATAAGACATTAGAAAGAATCCTCAACCAAACTGCTCATTCCGGAAACAACAATGATACGAGACAGAGGTCGGATATAAGCCGTTCTAGAAGTCAATCTGCGTTGAGTGAAGCGATAGATTCTCAAAATCAACCATCTATTTCTAATAGATTGTCAGAATTTACGGATATACACTCTAGCCCGAATGCTCAATTCACAAGGAAACCTGCAAACAATAATTTATATGTGGAAGTTGGATCAGGTGCCTCAAATTCGGAGAATCGTAGAGCAGGGGATATGGGTGATGTAAGAAATGAAGATGGAAATACTTGCGATGGAGAAATGATGTGGGACGAAGATTCATTGTGGACAGAAAACCTTCGAAGAGTTTCACAACGCCACGCGCGATCATTGGATCACTTAGATTGTTTAGTAAGCCCAACAGGAACATCGGGAAGACGTAGTGTAGATCTTAAGACAATGCTGAAAAGCTCAGATGGCACCCTTGAATCTGAGGGTAAATCTCGTTCAGGGAGAATAAGCAGAGAAGTTAAGTATGTTAATGATAATGTAAAAAGTCAAAGGCCTTTGTCTTCTAAAAGACGTCCGTATAAAAAAAACCCTAAGAAACCACTTCTCAAGTTAGTGATGATCGATCAATCAAATGAAAACGATGTGTATGTGCAACTCGCTTCGGAGACGGTTAAAACTGAAATTAACGACAATGTTGACGATGGAGTTTACGAGCAGCTCGCTACAGACTCGCAAAAAGTTACGAAGGAGGTCCAAGTGGACGTCAAGGAGAGTGAAGCGTGCGAGGTAGAGAGCAAAGGTTGTGAGGTTAGGAAAAGGTTTGAAATTGACAGGGAGAAACTGAGACAGTGGGACCTGATGTCCAGCGGGGAGGGGTGCGGGGGAGAAGGGGAAGTGGCGAGCACCACTCCGGCAACCACAGGTACTGCACACCAAGCCACACTATTTCCTTTATCATTTATTTCAATTGCAAAATTGTTCACATTCCACACCCTTTGTGTTAAATTTGCAATACTCTTCCTTACATACAAGTTTTGCACAAATCAAATAAAATATTTTGAAATATGGGTTTCCATGTGATTCTGCATTCTCATGAAATTTTATAAAAAATATATTCTAATAACATAGATTATAATTATAGTTGGCGCTGGTTTTTGTGTTCAGTGGTTATTTGAATCAGCTCGATTTTCAATGGCTGGATCAAAAATAAAAATGTACATTTTTCTTCACTTTTTAGACTCATATTAAAATCAAATCAATCAAAATAGCATCACCTAATTCCTTGTGTAATTTTCGGCAGTATGTAGCTAGTAATTACCCTTCAAAACTGGAATAACAGACATAGGACACGACTTTCTTTCTTTTACAATTTTATGTTATTTTAGCCAAACGCATTGTATTGATTGTCAGAAGTTGTTGTCCAGTTTTTTTTTATTCAGCACATTTTTTTCAAATTTTAGCAGTTATGCATCAGTACTGTATTGAAAATTGAGTTAATGGATCCTTTATAGACTCTAGTAAGCAAACTAAAATTAGTGGCTATTTTAAATTAAATGATTATAAAATATGTTTGATATTGTGTTTATTTTATGTTGATATGTACAATTAATTGATACATAGTTTACTACAGGTATAAAAATTATAAATTTGATATGATTATTAAAAACTAATGGGTTGATCATATTTTCAAGCAATAGAATTGCTGAATATTACCTTCCATGACCGATATGACCATAATAACTGGCGCCTACTGTATTTAACAATATGAAAGAAACCATACCGCTCAATATCTTGCAAAATTTCTTCAAAGAAAATTGTTTTGATACATTTATTAAAGTTTAACAATGGATATGGCTTTTTAATAGTGACTTGTTAATATTACCATGGTTCAATATGTTTATAAAGTTGACATATTTGTATAGTCGCTTGGAAAACAAAATATGCACTCACTCAGTGTATTGCATATCCCCATATAACTTTATTTGTTTTACAGGCAATCAAAAATTATATGAATTGAATCCATTCAAGAATAATTGAAGGTCTTACTAGATGAAGATGCTTTGTAACAATTTTAAACTATCTGTGCTAATACATATACCGTACCAGCTTTTCATATGGATATGATTAAATTATGAAGATCTAGTTGATAAATGCAAAGTACATGGATGAATCTTCTATGAAGAAGTGTAAAAATACCATTAAAAGAGAGAAAAATGCCGATTCATTAATTTAAACATTGTATACAGTGGAAAACATTTAATATAAAAAGAGTTCGCATCTCATTAGAAGAAAGACATAATCCGGCCACTGCGTCATCACAAAATTGTTTACTGTTTATGATTTTGCGATTCAATTCTATTAACTACCTGATAATAAACAAAAGACACGAGGAAGCCGCTTACCATCATTACCTTCGTAAACCAATATAATCACCAATCGGTCACATCCTCACTGAACAGTTTACTGTTTGTTACTTTACCATTTAACTTTCTATTGACTAGCATCGCGGCATCTATAAGACATAAGGATACAAAAATGACATGGTATGAAAAGTTTTTCCACAAAAAATGATGAACGAGTACACAATAAATTTTTATTCAATTTAGAATT
The DNA here is from genome assembly GCA_016648135.1 of Agrypnia vestita. Lineage (NCBI taxonomy): Eukaryota > Metazoa > Arthropoda > Insecta > Trichoptera > Phryganeidae > Agrypnia > Agrypnia vestita. The sequence continues at coordinate 12,329 of JADDOH010003272.1, read as the reverse complement.
TTTACACTGTTTTCTAATATCTGTTATAGTAAATTCGCTGTTTAAACTAAATAATCTTAATAGAATTTTGTAGTAAAAAAACTTAATTCCTTCGCTGTATTTGTTTTTATAATATCCATTTCAATTATTACAATATAACTTGTATAAGTTATTTTTTTAAATTTTCTTTTAACATGAATTTTGATATAGGTATATGAAAAAAATATTACAGTTCCCATGGCTTCAGTTAACCAATTTCTACTGTATTGAGAACAGCCCTATCAACTGACGACCATTCCCACTGATCTTTGTTTCATCCGTGTATTCAAATCATAATACTCAAATTGTATGGAATGTAAAGGAAATTGTAAATAAATTTCATATGTAAAGGCACCTGTTATTCATATGTAAAAAGTACAAAAAGCCCATTCCAATGCTCAATATTTATTGTAACATAGCACCATCATCTAGTAAACTCTTCAATTATTTTAATTTACGTGTTGCAAGTTACTAACCAATTTGTCTTATGAACAGCTTCAATGTCGGCTTCGATAACCGGTGTCGAGAATTCTATAGGGAAGCGTCAGCCGCTGGTCGGAGGAGGTTCAAGCAATCGGGGAGCTCAGATTCCCGTCAGGGCTGTCAGTCCGAGAGTTCGACCGTCAGCAGACCAGATTGGATGGTCCGGAAATGATTCTGAATCCTTGTGGGCCGGTCAAATTGTAAGTATAGTCATGACAGAATTCACATAAATTTGTTTTAGCATGCAATATCTAAAAAATGTCTAATAATAATCGTAGCAGAATATATGAGGGGTATAAAAGCAAAGGCAACAATATTTACTTCAACCAATCAAGGCTGCTTCATGCAGATTTGATATAATTTTAGACAACACCAAAGCAAAGGCAGCAAAATCCATATTTAAAAGTTTTTTTTATACACGTTTGTTGGATATAATAATGGATTGACAGGAGAATGGATGCAAGCATGTACCTTTCGGATGCTGGTTCTTGAAATCTCCTGCCGCGGTCCACCATACGACTAGCGGCGAGGTGTTCCTTCTTTGGATGGATAACACTCGCAAACTAATTTATTTAACTTTACAAGTATCCAGTACGCTCGCGAACCTCTTGCGCCCAGCGCTCCTGTAACTGATCCACATGTGGATATGCAACGCGGAGCATGGAACGTTGCACACTCCGCGACAGGCGATTCAAGCTGTGTCGGTTTTTAGCGCGAAAATAAAGAGGAGCGTAGTGTGTTCGTGGACGTGAGCAAACCATGACGCAGGTGTGTACGTATCGAGCTCTGCGCACCTGCGTTGCATCGTGTTGGATCGAATAATGGAGTGTATTGTGGGATCCAACAGCAATGTATTTTTACATCTTTTCTTATAAAGATTCGATTCCCAAAACCGAGGAGGATTTTTATAGTCTTCAATAATACACTGTGCCAAAATGTATGTCGCATTGGCCACTAATTCTGGTGACGACATTGTTCGTTCGAAGGTTCATTGAAAACTGTGGAGCGCACATGGAGCGGGCGTGTTGCATGTAGAGGAGCGCATCCCGTATCCATTGAAGCAGTTGCAGGAGCGCGGAACGCAAGAGGTTCACGAACATAGTGGAGACCTACCTTAAGGCGGTAGAAGCATGTTATTAGCAGCTCACTGGGTTTAGTAAGTGGATGCATTTGGCGGTATAGCGTTATTTTTTCTAAATGCGGTTCTGTGCTTGCAGAGCGGTAGGTGGGTAATAGGTCACAAGGTGATTGGAATAGGGGAGGGGGGAAGCGGGGATAATTTAACCCATTCTCACCCGCATTCTAAATGGCACCAACAATGTATATAAAAGGAAAGCCAAGGTGGCAATTGTTTTTAAAAACTTATTTCCAATAAGATGTAGGTTTCATAGGTTCCAAAGAAATTTCTTTGAGTAGTGGCGGGTTTTTTGTATTTATATCAGAACCCCTCTGTGGGACATCACTGCACTGCCTTTGCTTTTATCTTCCTCATATGTACCATTTTCTAACATTTAAACATGTACTGTGATGACAATCTTCAGGGGCCTCAATTGTTTATTTATTATTTATTGATGATGACATGAATGATGAATGTCTGACTAAGTAAGTTAAGCATGCTTGAAGAATGTGCAATTGATTTGGTCCCACACATAATTCTAATATTGTTTGCAGTAACATACACCCATAAACAGACTTGAGTGGGTTTTATGTTTTTGTTTATCTAATGAGATATTTTATCTGTATGGAAGATAAGATAGATTGTTTATTTTTAGAAAAGTATCATGTATACTCCTCTATAAGTCGAGGGAAGTTTTTAGACCAACAATTATGAAATATGCCTGACTCTTGAAAAAGTCAAGGGTAAAACTTGGCACTATGAAATTCTATGATTTTTATATTTTTGTCAGATTTTACCTAGCAGAAATCGCTGCTCTCTGACAGTTATTGTATAATCATTGCAATGCCGCCAATTTTGAAGTTTTATGTTTGACAGGTTTGAAATGAATGAATTCAATTGTTTTATATTAAGGCGAGTTATTCACACAGTTCAAAATTCATATCCAATACAATTTAAAAAAAAATCGTGTTTTTAGGTATCTCAGACAATGAATACAGAGGAGGGTTGGTCTACTTCACGTTCACCGTCCCGGCAGAGCAGCAATCAGCCGATCAGAGCCGTCAGCCCTAGAATACGAAGAGCATCAGAGGTTGATGAACGAGTAAGTCATATTAGTTTACTTTTCAATGTCTTAATATAAATTATTTGAGGATATTAATTGTTGTAAAATTTCAGGATTTTTTCAGAATATTAATCATTATAAAATTTCAACTGTATTTTCTACAACCACTACTGTGTTTTCTTGAAAATAAAACCGGTAGAATGTCTTATTTTTTAAAGTAAAACAATCTTTATTTAAGTACTAAATTATCTATATTTATTCAATTACAGAAATCTAATTTTATTAAAATACAATAATTTTATTCCCTTTATATATAATTGATTGAACACTTATGGGACAGGAGTGCTTAATTAAAGATTAACGAGGAACACACATGAGCGCTAATAAAAATAATGAGATAAATTTGACGCAATAAAAATTACGGCTATTGCCATCTCTGAAATTTGTGGGTCTTATATTACAATGACCCTAAAAAAAACGAAAAACATGCTAGGGCTTATTTTAGGGAAAATTTGGTAGTACATATTGTATTGTGTTATATATAAAATATTTCTCTGCTTCCGCCTGAAATTATTCAAGAGACAGATAAGAATTCATAAACCAATTCAAGACAAATGGGAAAAAAACATTTTTGAACATTTGTTAATTAGAAGGTGTTGCCTTTGTGTTATGTAAAATTCTCAGTTGCTTTTCTATTATTATTTTTATTTATTTAATTTTGCGTTGCTTAATTTTCTTTTTTTATTTGTGATTTTTTAATTTTATTCCCATTCAAAACCTTATCAGCCTCCTCCTATTCCGTTGTCACCACCTCCTGAAAGTCCCACAGGACTGCAGACCCTTCCGGGTGCAGCGCCAGACCTATCTGCTGGAGAACTACTGGGACGCACTCACGAGGAATTGGTTTTGCTCCTGATACAGTTGAGACGCAGACAGTCAGCCACGGCGAGTGCAATCGAACAATGCTGCACACAAATACATAGTGTCCAGGTCTCGCATTTTTTCTTTCCCCATCACCTATTTTTCATTATTATTTTGTTTACATTATTTTTTGCAAAGCACCTCCTTCCGTATTTAAAAAGAATACTCATTGAGAATTTCTTCATAAGTTTTTTTAAAATTACTCTTAGAGAGCTTCTTAATATGGGTTTAAAAATCTGTAAACTTGAACAATTCAACATCAAAAACGTCAATCAAAACGTATTACAAAATAGCAGTGGATGATTTTTTATTCATTCATGAATTTTTTCACTTTTCATAAAACAGTAGTGAACGAAAGTATAATTTTATTAAAGTAAATCAATTTTTTTTACTGGAGATTTACCTTTCATGAATTTGACAATTTTGTTTGTAAAAATGTATTATGTAAAGATACACAACAATCTTAGCTCTAGAACAGTGGTGGCGAACCTATGACGCACGTGCCAAAGGTGGTAATTCTCGAGTTACCGAAGAAACACGATTGTGGTCAATGCCTAGTATGTATGTATCAATATTTATGACCAACAACCTGAACCCATAAAACTATAGCCATATAGTCAACAACCTGGTCCCTATACCAAACACATACCCAACCCTGGAATTCAAGTTAATTTTCAACATATAGTCGCTGTATATATAATTAAGCCTATGTGCAGTTTAATACATTCTCAGATGAATGAATCAATTTGTCAATTTTTCATATAAATGATAGAGATATACTAAAAAAAACCTTGCCGTTCATCTGGCAAGTCTGTCTAGTAATTATCTAAAATATTTTTTATAAATCTAGTCTGCAATTATTTTTTAAAACAGTTTCATTTGTTTATCTCAGAATGTACTTAAACGGCACATAGGCTTAATTATATATACAGCGACGATATCTTGGTGTGTTTCTGAATTTTTGACACATCAAGCCCAAAAGGTCCGCCATCACTACTCTAAAATGTACAACATAGGGCTATTTTCCCATCACAAAACTCATGAGAGAAGCAGTAACAATTAACTTAGTTAGAATGGCGAGGGGATCTCGATCACGAGGCCCGGAAATGTACAAATGTACAAATGTGACAAAAATGTACAAATACAACATGCTGTCAGAAAATGTTAAAAACTACTTTTACTTTTATTTAGGGATGAATGTGACCTGTGAGTGGAAAATTAATTTTATTTTTTCTTATAAATAGACTCGCCTGAGTACAGACGAAACATCTGAACACCGACACGAGAACTTGCAGCGTTTGGAGCAGCTGAGAAGACATCTGTCAGACCTTGAAAGGCACTACACAAAGAGTAAACCCCTTGTCCATCTTGTGGATAACATGGTGAAACTGGGGGCACTTTACAACAGGGGGCCTACAACCCTCGACAGGCTGGAGCAGAGTCAGCTGTTTAGGGAGAGAGCGCTGCTGGAACAAGCGCAAGAACAAAGAAGGTTAGATCATTTGTACTTTCAGAAGGAATCTTTAAAAACTGATATTCTAATAATAAATATAAAAATGAAGGGTTTTTATTCGTGGTACGATTTACTAACGAACTAGATACATGTAAAGTAGATATCTCAAGTGTCGCATTTGACTATTATTTGAAAGCGTTAGTTATTATGTTAAAATTTAGATGCAAAGTGATTTCTCATTAGGTGCAGTGATTTCTCAGGTGCGTATTTATCTTCGGATCTAAAGGTTGGGGTTTTGATCCATGAATACCTTTATTTTATCTGTTCTTTTTTACAGTAATGAAGGCTAAAACCTATTTTTTAAAATAAAAACAATAATTGAGTTGTTGTTATAAATGAAAGAGTACTCCAGGAGTTGTGGTTAGGTTATGAGCTATTGTTGTGAGTTTAACTTTTGTGTATTTCCAAATCTAATTATTAATGTGTCTATTATTTATATTCTAATATAGATAACATTTTTTATTTCAGATGGGCTGAATCATCAGAAAGTTTATCACGTGAGCAGGTAGAACAACGGGTAGAGCAATTGAGAGCGATGGAGAGAAGTGTAGCTGGTGAGGCCCAGACCCTTCGGGGCCTTAGAAGGGAAAGAGAGGCCCTTCAAAGGGCTCTTGGTGGGGCACATCTTCAGCAGGACCTATCTAGAGTGCACGCTATGCTGGCTATCAACTCTAAGGTTTGTAACCCTACTTAATCAATAGATAAATAATCATAATTAACAATTTCAACATTTTGTTTATGAGAAATCAAAAATAGCGCTATTAGTTATGGCAATTTAAACGGTTTTAATAACTAAAAAGGTATGCCTTAATGTTTGTCTTCATCTAAGAGTACATATGCACCTATATATTTTACGAAACAAATTTGTTAGGCTTAGATGGAATAGGTATAATAATCCCGTGCAGATAGTTATTCCGACCTATTCTGAAAATAATATTGCTATTTTGGCGATTCTCAATGAGCAGAAATTGCATTCTGTGTTTCTATGTCTACACAGATTATGGTGCAATATCACTTTTTAACACCCAAAAGTTGTACAGTAATGGTATATAAATCATTTTAAATCACATCAAAGGGATATCAATATTTTGTTATGAAAGTTTTTGATGAATATTACCTATATAAAATACGTACTAATATTAAGCTGGTGGAAATCAGATTGTTTTTCACACATTCCCTGATTTAATATTCTGGTTCGGGTTCTCTACAGGGAACAATTGAACTTGATATTCTCTAGATATGAAACGAAAACCACTTGCTGGCGATTCCCGCTCATCGTCCTCCGTCCGATGTTATGCTTCAGCTGCAAATCCTGTTGATGCACCACTTTAGCTGACCAAAAGTTTTTTTTTCTACAATAAAATTATATTTGACACTTTATATCTGCCGCGACAAAATCAACCATTGATTCCAAGATGCCAAAACAATCTATGGTTTGCAGCAACTGTCGTACGCAGAGAACTCCGCGTTCATAGACAATTTTATAAAGCACCAGAGACTACTATGGATTTTTTGCCCGAACAACACATCAAATAATTTATTCATCTAAAGAGATAAAATGTTTAAATAATTAGAGCCTTTATTTTCGTCACAATGTAGAAATATTGATATTTGACAGATGTTTTTGTTTTGATGTTTCTGATGTTTTGATGTTTCTATATTTTCGAGTGTTGGGATAACAATCTCCAAAATAGTAATATTGTTCTTTTCAGAAGGTCAGATTATTTTATTTAAAAATTGTATTTAAAATTATTAATAATACTTTATTTTGACAGAAATTAGAACAAACAGTGGCAGGGAATGCACGTTTAGAGCAAGAGTTATCTGTGTTGAGACAGAAGCTTCAAGGACAACATCTCCACCAGTTGAGCAAAGGAGATCCATCGTCTAACAATGATGGTACGGATGCACGTACAGCTGCTGACACCACCGCACTTCTGGAAGATGGTATACATTCAATGTTTAAAGAATTATTCTACCATGAGTTCCACGGACCCACTGTCCAATAATCGAATAATATAAAATAAGTATAAGAATTATATTGAATATTACTTCATCAATATATTAAAGAACTATGAATAATTATGTATTGAACGTTGTCACCCTTACTGAGACTTCTTATATAAGTTTAAATTTATATTTCAAATTAATATTATTGTGCTTAACACATAGCACTCAACTTGCTCAAAAATGAAATCATGTCCTGTCACTTCGCAGTAGCTTCGGGAACTTTCTTGTGAATTCAGTGCTTAGACGTCAATAATATATTATATATACAACAATAAAAATAATAAAATTTCATTCCCCTTTTCCTTCTTAATGAACATGTACACATAACATATCAATTTGGTTTATAGAATTTTTTTTAACCATCGATTTTTGCGTTTTACTACACCAATCAAACAATGTTGACACGACAGTCCCAATTATAAACATTTGATGTTAAGGAGGGTTCGTATGTCGATGGAATAAAAGAGCGAAATTGTAATTAATATTTATTTCTTCTTGGAGATAAGCTCTGGGAGCAAATAATGATATAAAAGTAAGTAGGAACATAATATGTAAATGAACAAAGAAATAGATGACACACGCAGGTCTGCCTGATGACACCGCAGGCACTCAACTGTTATAGAGTGGACCATGTCCTTAGCTCGACCATTTATTCTCCTATGTTTACATCGCAAAGATTTTTATTGTGTTAATAAAAACAAATCACTGGGTTGGACGATAAGTACATTGCAGAGGCTTGGATAGGTACCGCCACAGATGTTAACACAGAGATGCCTACCTAAAATCATATTGCATCAATATTCTTACTGTTGTTCAAATCAATCTAAGCTCTTGTGATATAAAATATTGGACTAATTAGCGATCTCCTAGAATAGGTATTGAACTCTTCAGTTGAACACTAGACGAGCCTGCCAAAAAAGCATATTAAAATAGTTTCATATTTTTAACGCATCTGCAAAAATTGACTATAGAAATGATAATTTTTTAGAACTAAAGAGAGTGCAACACTTGGTCGGAGATCTCCAGAAACAGAGACAGGAACTGAGTATAGCGGTTCGGCAGCTCACCGACAAATCTCAGAGTCTGGGTCTTGTTTCGTCCAATTCAAACATTCATGCAGCTTCTCAAAATGATTTCTCCAATGATCCATCAAGTAAGCTGGCTTTACTGTGTTTAACATAATACATATATAAGTAATTCATTGTAATGCTATTTTCAGAAAATAGTTCCATGACAGATAAATAGAAAAAATCTTTGTATTGTATTGCAAAACAGTGTCATAACAAAGTATTCTTCTGAAAACAGAAAGTTCCGGATTCAAGTCGCTGTAGTAATTAATTTTTTTTCAGTAGATAGATTTTTCAATGTATATGTTACAGTGAATCTGATTTTCTAGTGAGTCCATCATTCACTGGCATTTTAGAGAAAGTATATTCAAGGTCATTCTTATCATATTCAAAGAGTTTTTCACCAATAGAAATGAATACAATATTTTAACTTGCACTTACTAGTGAATTTATTGGTTTCCGAACTGTCAAAAATTAAATTTGACAAGTCTGAAATCCGTTTCTGTAAAAATCTATGCTTTTAAACGAACTTTTATTTATCCAAATTGAAACAACCGGGCCTTGAATAACAATTTAATAAGTCATTGCGTGAACAAGGTTCTTACTGCATTATTAATTTCTTCTGTGCAAATCAACATTATGTAGGTAACGGATATTATTAAAATAGTCATTTTGAAGTGTTGAAAGTTTCGTCTGCACCAATTCTTCATTATATGATTTTATAACAAGATTCTAATGGCACATGGACCTTGTTTTTCAAAATTTATTTTGCGTTTTGTGTCTCATTCTACACTAGTCTAGTCCAAAGTCATCACAAAGCGACAGTATTTCTAATTTTTATCCTTTGAGCGATAGCATATTCTCTATTCTGTGGCGATAGTTCTGTTTCTCGAACTGTCACACTTCTGGACTGGTCTTTGATATTCAATGATTAGTTTAGGTAGGTAACTAAAACGTAATATATTTTTAAAATTTTAATCGCGAACACTTACGAAATTCTGATCATCTTATAATTCAAAAGACAGTCGATTAAACTCATAAAAATGATACGGTGCGAGCAAGCTTCACGTCTGTCACCGACGTCGAGCCGAGTAAGTTTGCGAACTTAAAAACCGCGCACTTTATGTTGTACGTCTACCACCCGTGCTTACACGTGCTTTACACGTGCGCAAACAAGAAACGCAAACGACATTAGACACATTTTTGATAAAAAGATAGAAAATTGGAAATGCGGAAGAATCTGAATGAATTCAAACGTAAATGATGACTTAGAATCTCTTTGATTTTTGTATTTTTCGCATCGAGTGTTTGTTACTTGACGCACTTTTAAAGGTTCATTTAAAATTAATAATACCGGGTGTATGTTTATTTATGTTTCTATATTTGTAAGAAATAAACTTTTGTTGTATTGTTATAAAAAAAACATATTTAATAAACTTAATTGACAAAATACATATTCATTAATAAAAATTTTCCCTTAACCCCCCAATATTTACATGGTGACATAACCTCGTTTTGTTCCGGCAGTCGTCAGATATCATAAAAAACCCGAGTGCGCGATCTTTCAGCCGACACCTTACTTCGCGATTCGTATTCGTTTTGCGGTGCCGCTGTCCTATTTTAATTTAGGAGTTAAAATAGGACCGCAAAATGAATAAAAATCGCCTAGTGTAGTGCCGCCTTTATACTTTCTACGCTTTAAGAATTATGTGTACAAATTTATGGTTTCACCGATATATTGTCTATGCTTTGAATAATGTATTTTCACGGATTATGTGTAGTGAATCTGAGAATTCGTTGATTTAGATGTTTTCACTGCCCCCACTCTGCCCGACCGGGAAAAGTACATTTTTACTAGTGAAAGTATAGTCTCACTAAAAATGCAAATTCGCTGTAACATATATATTAATATAAACAACGTAAAATCAATAAATTTTATGTACATATTCTTTTAATACAAAAAATTTGATCTAAATTGTAAGCTTTTAATATTAACGTCTTACAGCCTTTTCAGATTCTCAGGCAAACAAAAAACGTTTCAACCCACATTGGGTAGAAACAGATCTGGATGATGAAGCACCTGAGCACGGATCCTGCAGCCCCACAGGAAGGTCCATGGCTCCCTTGTATATAGATATACACTCCACGGAGCAGAGAGCATCTTCCCCCGATCAGAGCGATGATCTGGGACTCAACAGTGCTTTCGGTGAGTGGATAAATGATAAGAAAGTGGCTCATATTTTAAATCTATGAAATCTACATCTTATTGTAAATAAGTTTTAAAAACAATATTGCCACCTCAGTTTTCTTTTTATATATGTATATAAATAAATATTTAACTTTTAAATATGGATATTGCTATGTTTGCTACCAAGCGGACATTGTTGCTTTTGCTATGTACGTAATTGGATAATACTGTCTTTGCTATGATGTTTCAGTCTAAAATCGACATCAACTCTCACTTTGGTATGAAGAGGCCATTTTCTTACTTATGGGTCGATTGGCTGAAATTAATATTTTTGCCTTTGCTTTTGTACCCCTCAAATGTAAAAAGAAGCTATTTGTTAATATGAAAAGTGTCAGCATCATCTGCTCTCTTTGCACTGACCCGTCATATCATTTTGCATTACATATTTTTTTTCTGGTTGCGCGTAATTCATATGTTTTGTGTGCTACCTAGCTGTTTTTACGAGAATTTTTGACTTTCGGCTCGTCATACATATTGTAAAGTCTTTAGTTGACACCTATGCCACACTTTTTTTCTTTGATAGCTCTGAAAGTTTTTTTGGGTATCCTTCGTTCTAATATATCTAGTATTGCTTTATTTTTCTTTGTTAGAGTTCTAGTTTCTGATATATAGGCAAGCACTGGTCTCATTATAGTTTTATACAGTTTGTAATTCTGTGCATAATCCTCAACTTCATTTGTTTTTGCAGGCAATAGCAATGATTTTCACTCACTACTCACTAGTTTTTATCTCTTTATAAGTTTTGATCATATATTTTATCCAAGATTTGTAAATTTATTAACAGTCTCAATAGAGTAATTTTCGCCACTAATTATTGAAGTAAGAATTAAAGCCTGTTTAATTAAAATAAGATATTTTTTAATCCATATAACTTCTGACATATAAGCAACGGAAATTGCTTTCAATAAAATTATTGATTTGTTTATTTTTTTTCTGCAGCCAATCTCTCCAGTGTAGAAAAACAAGAGATAAAGACTGTGCGCATTGTCAAACGTGAAAGCGAGCGTCGCCAGAGAGACAGGGAACGCTCTTCTTTGCAGCCAGGAAACTCAGAGTGGTCGGCTCACCAAGCCGTTGGTACATTAGACCAGCTGTTGGAAGAAGACAACATGGCACAGTACAGCAGTCGTTCTACCTCACTCCCCAGGGGCTTCCAAACAAATCAACCACAGTATATTTACAACCCAAATACCTCATACCAACAAGATAACCAACCAATCCCTAGACAGTATTTATATCCTAAAGATAATACGCCAGTTTATCAGCATAGGTCACAGCACGCTAATCCTCCAAATACTCTTTCTCTGACAAATGTTAACAACCCGTTTGACAACATGTCCACTTCGAGTGCGAGCATCAATAATATGTTTGTTTCGAGTCCATCGCTTATAAATAACAATGATTATTCAAACAATCATCAAGATATGATGCAGATGCCTCACAGCAAATATGGTTATCAGAAGAGTGCTCAGATTTTGCCTCTACCGGTAACAAGTAATAATTACAGTTTATCAAAGCACAGCATGTCTCATTCGGTCCCATACAATATGGAAAGTACAACAGGTGATATGAGCAGGTCACTACATTACACTAATGGTCCGATAAGTCCCGGTATATCAAAGACAGCGAGCATTACCAGTCTTACTAAGGGAAATGCTGAGTTATCTCCTGTTTTTACGAGTGAGGCAGCGAGACAGATTATCATTGAGATGGCTGGAGAAAAAAACGGGGTGGTGAAAAGTAACGGATCACAACATAGAAGGCAGGTTCCCAAGGAGAAGAGAAGACATTACACGGCACCGCATCATCTGAGTGCCAAAGGCTTAGATCAATCTAACGGAGATGACTTCTTTTATCAAGAGGTTAGTTCTTAAAATGTTTATAAATGT
>JADDOH010003271.1:0-110143 GCA_016648135.1 Agrypnia vestita | reverse complement strand
TATTAGAAATAAGATTTATATATTGTCTGTAAGAAATAAAACACAAACAAAAGACTATATCTTAGAGAATTATACATTTAGACATTGTATATAGGGAGTAAAATCATTCAAACAGAAGCCAACAAAGCGGTTACCAAATGTAGGCAGACTACAAAACGAAAGCAATGTGTCATATGTGACAGCTTTAATTTCGTTGCAAAACAATTTTGTGACTATATTAATATGGACTGTATTGACTATATTAATATGGATGACACATTGGTCTCATTTTTTGTCCTACCCACACCAAAGAGCCACCTTGTTATTTTATGCTTGAATTCTTTAAAATAAATAATGTGAAACATAAAGTATTCAAATAGCATAGCAATCTAAGATATACACAGGGTGGTCCATCCGACACGCCGGATTAAATTTTAATACGAAACACACCAAATAAATATTTAATTGGGCAATTCTTATTGATTTATAAAGTAGACATGTTGAGATTAATTACGATGTTGACCAATTGACCGTCGCGGTGTCTTGGCATACCCTGACCCATTTGATAAAATTTATGAAGATTGCTTGCAAGGCAGTTCGTTATTATTTTCAGTTTAGGTATTGTTTGTGGTTTGCTAGCATAGACAAAACCTCAAAGGAAAACATCGCATCACGTCAAGTCGCATAAAGATGGAGGAATATTTATATTATTTATTGAATTGGCCTTAACTTCGTGGAATAACATATTATAATTATATGTAAATATAGCACTTGTCTATATAAGGCCACTTGTGAGTTTATGACTACATGACTAGTTTCGATAACCACATTTGTTGTCATCAACTAGTAAAGATTCTGGAAAACAAATATAAAAAATAAATTTAAAAAAATAGCTTGTTGGTCTTGTGGTTAGGACACTGGCCTCGTGATCCAAAGGTCGCGGGTTCGAACCTCACTGCAGACTAGCAAGTTACTCCTATTTTCATGGCACAAGCGCTTAGCTTAGTTTGAGAATAGTAAGAATATTGGTGTGACACGTATTCCGTGTTCACATCTCTATTTAAAAAAAAAAAAAATTACTTATCTTAAGAAAAAGTTGATATAAAATTCTAGCCGTAATTCGTCCTACGGCTAGAAATTTTATTTCCGCCTTTTCTGTACCTAACTTCATGACAATTCTTAATTTACCTCACTTGTTTGCGCCCGACAAATTTGTTCCGTAGCTCAAGTCAAGTCGAGAAAAAACCCGTCCTGAACCGTTTATTTTGACTTGTCTCCATGTCTGCGAGTTTTTTGTAATAGACAAGTAAATTTTTCATGGAATAGCTTGTTTCTTCGAAAGGTCCTGTGCCAGGTGAGAACTGCGCGCACGTCACTTGCGAAATGATATTTTTTAAAAATTCTACCCAAAACTTTTTGTGTGAGTTCTATTCCGCCTTTTCATCTGTTATATTATAATGATTATGTTGAGTAGGTACGTTTGTTATTTTTTTATTTTATTATTTTTATATGTATTGCCGAATTCAACAATCACACAAATTCAATCCGTTTCTACTTAATGAATTAGTTTATGGTAATTTATTAAGAAATTTCGTAAAATATAGGTTTTTGAACATTTTATAAGCAATATGTTTATTTACGACGACATTGCCTTCGATGATATCATAAAATGTTTGATTTATTTTTGTGAAAAGAAACGTATATCTGAAATTAGTATTATTCCCGATTTAATTGTATATAAATCGTTTTCGAAATATATTACCTTATGTACCTACCTACATATATAAAATATTTATTTATTTAGGAAACATTGTTTACAATACTTCTTTTATAGTGCAGTTATTTTTGTGGATTGAAGCTACTCAGAATAGTTCATTAGATATATACAGTTTAAAAAATACAAAACATGTACATAATATGTATATACGTATATATATATTTTTAAATATAGGTAGGGATATAGTCGATCACAGCATAACCTAAGTTTATACCCACTGCACGCCACTGCAAGAGTTTAGCTTGGTTTGAAAATAGTAAGAATATTGATGTGACATGTATTCCGTGTTCGCATCTCTATTTTAAAATTAAAAATAAAAATTTCTTCATTTTTATTCGTGTGATTAAATTCAACGTATTCCGTGTACGCGTCACTATTTAAAAAAATGTAGGTGTTCAGATAATATATATGATTAATCCTATGTGCCGTTTTAGTACATTCTGAGATAAACGAATGAAACTGTTTAAAAAAATAATTGCACAGACTAAATTTATAAAATATATTTTAAATAATTACTAGGCAGACTTTCCAGAGGAACGGCACTATTTTTTTAGTGCCTATATCTCCATTATTTATATGAAAAATTTACAAATTGACTCGTTCATCTCAGAATGTACTAAACAGCACATTGGATTTATTATATACAGGGTTATTTGTAAAACATTAATAACCTCGCAGGACTATATTCCTGTCCTGATTATGAGTCGAAAATGTTGAAGCTATTATGACATAATATCAATACTTAAGGAGATATGCGACATCAAAGTTTGCATTTTTTTTTCAATATTCCTGACTTATTTTTTGTAAAGCGTTGGACTATCATTACAGTAACTCATATCGAATATGAAAAATTCATTGCCTTTAATACAAGTCAAATAAAAAAATAAAAACCTTCAAATTCCAATTGGAATTTTTCAGGGTTTTTATCATTTTATTTAACTTGTATTGGAACGAATGAATTTTTCGTAATCTACATGAGTTACTGTAATGATACTCCAACATTTTACAGAAAATAAGTCGGAAGTATTGAAAAAAAAAATGCAAACTTTGATGTCGCATATCTCCATAACTATTGATATCAGGTCATGATAGCTTGAACATTTTCGACTTATAATCAAGGCAGGAATATAGTCCTGCGAGGTTATTAATGTTTTCCAAATAACCCTGTACACAGCGACGATATGACGGCGTTACGTGGTATTGTCTCCGTAATAGATTACACTTCCTATAGATTACCCGGTGGAGACCGCGACGTCCGGTCCGTGCCCAAACCCGGGGATCAACGCTCGGGCAAGACACGAACACGTCAGCGAGCGCTCCTGCCGCGGACATGACCTGTCGCCGCGCCGTCATTAGCATAACAGGGAGCTAACACTATCGTAGCCGGCAGTGGCCAGCACCACCTATACTCTTAGGTCAAGCTGTTACCGACTGACTATATGTACATAATATGCGAGAGTATACATATCTGTAGGCCGAAGGAACAACGGAATGAGTTAATAAAATCAAGTATTGAATTAATAGTAGGCACGTAGAATAATAGTCAAGAGTAGAATAGGATATTTTATACCCCTCTGGGGAACCGGAAACAAACTAACCTAAGCAGACTCCAACGACAGCAAAACAAAATACTAAAAATTGTCTATGATCTGAAATACCGGACACCAACTGAAACTGTATAACACAACAATTAAACATTGAAAGCATTACAAAAATCGAAACACTTAAAATCATTCACAGACTAGAAATAGGCAAAATACAAGGATTAAAACTATACAACGACCTACCACAACAGACCAAACAACTGACTAACGACAAATTCAAAACAGAAATGCTAAAACTCGGTCAATTATAAAAAATGATTTTGTATCCCAATTTTATTATTATTATATTCCTCTATTGAACCATGTAAAAAATGTTATCCGTAAACCTTCTTAGGTTACTATTATATTTTAAATAAAAAAATTGTGAGGAGTTGTTCTTTAGGTCTAGCAAGATCTTCTTCATCAGCCTTCATCTCTCCGCTGCTGGATACAGGCCTCTTCCTTACCCTTCCATCCTTCATTGTTATTTGCTAGTTGTAGCCATTTCTTCCCCCCACAGCGGCTCTATCGTCGGCCCATCTCTTTTGAGGTCTTCCGACGCCTCTTTTATTCTCCCAAGGATACACATGCCCTGCCCCGCATGATCCATGACATCCACTAATCAAGTTTTACGCCTAATTTCAGGAGAAATTAGAAATTATTTGAAAAATTTGACAAGAAGCATCGACATTTATTAAATGAGTCAAAAACCGGTATTTTTCGACACATTGATATTAATTAGGTCATGGTTGCTTGAACATTTTTGACTCATTATCACGGCAGGAACCACCTGTAAAGTTTTTGCTACTAGCTATGAGATACCCTGCATAAATTACGTTAATTACTGTTTATCGCCCTGTGGACAAAATCCAGTATTGTCTTCTGTAGGTAGTTTTCTGGGATATTCTGCCGTGTAAACCTGGCCTCTCTGGCCGACGTTTCGGATCCCATTACAGGGTACAACAGCCCTGAAGATGGACCCTGCAATGGGATCCGAAACGACGACCAGAGAGGTCAGATATATAGGTACGGCATAACATCCCCTAACCCCAAAACCCTAGAGCATTTTTATCTGAAAGGTACTAGCTGTAACCCGTCAAAAATTGCGGTACTTTTACATGTCGATTGCTAAGGAATAAGTATTATTAAAAAAAAATATATTATAAAAAAGCTACCAACGTTACACCAAGTTACGGGGCAGACAGACAGATAGCGAAATTAATATAATTGGGATTATGTTCTCGGAACATACCGACGGCTCCTACGCATAATATCGTAACCCACAAATCGACGATTTTTAATTTTTTTGTGTATTTCGTATGTATTTAATTATATCTTTATATCCAAGAAAGAAAAAAAATATTTTGCAATAAATAACGTTTTTTTCGGACGTTTTTTATCGTATCTCAAACAATCACATAATTTTTACGAAGTATACTATCGTACCTTACGACAATTTGCGTTTGAAAATAACATAAGATAGTTATCGTATGTAACACTTACGTTAATATGCGTGAGAAAATAACATAAGAAAATTGTCGTATGTAACACTTACGTTATTTTACGTCGCGTCTTTTCCGAAGTATAATATCGTATGTGCATTTCTACAAAAACCTTTAATAATTTCGACTTTTTGTGATTATTTATGAAACTACAATATAAAGTAAAATATTGAAACGAAATTTCAAAAAAATTGGGCAATATTTAGATTTATACCGGACGAAAATATGTTCAAATCCTTCTCCTGTAAAACTGAATTTTGTGGGTTACGATATTATACGTAGGAGCCGTCGATACATATAAATTATTGTTAATGTTAGTTAATCAATTAGAACTTAGAAGAATTTGACCCCGCGAGCACACAAAGAAAATACAATTTGACCTTGCCGGCCGCGCATCACAAGCGATGACTTCATGCCGAAGATCTCCATTGTGTGCAGCACAAGGCTGGGGCTGCCGTGGTCGGCGCCAGCCCCCAAGGTGCCGGGCCCGACACGCGGGATCGTCGCGAAAGGGACTCGTTCAACGCTGAAGGCTCCACACCAGAAAGGGACATGCAATGTTTAACTGTAATTTCGGATATTTTATACGCACCGTATGTATTACCGAGAAGCGAATCTGGATACTTATCCAACGTCATCAGGAGACCTTTACCCGCGGAGGTGGAGGTCGGACCGATTATAGATGCTGCTTTCTAGGGCGTAAATTGTATGCACTTTGTTGTGGAGTGTTCTCTTCTTCTACAATAGAGGTCGCCAGTGTGCAATATGTACTAGTTACGTCGGCGGATTTTACTGCGACTTCTCTCAAGGGTTGAATCAGTGTCGTTAGAACAGGGCGCCAAATACTTGACAGTTTGTAACTGTCATCTCTATTGAAATTGGGATGTTTGTATATTTCAATGTCAATTTCAAAGTATCCAAAATTACAGTTAAATATGTCTGACGATCGTAATAACAACCTTAACTCTTTAAGGGACATGTGATGTTTCAACAGGGCTTGTCGCGAAAGGGACGCGTTCAACACTGAAGGCTCCACACCAGAAGGGGTCATGTAATGTTTCAACAGGCACCGCTATACGTAACAACGTTGACCATGGATTCCACGCACTCTACGTTTGTGCGATGATTGTACAATGCGTGTATGATTGTAAATTAGTATAAACCACTATCGAGACCCGTCTCTTGGTCAGGACCAACACTACACTACTATGTTCACAAGACTATATACCACAACCATAGTACTGTTAACCTTTCACCAATATTTATCATATGCGTGTTAATCTTGTCAAAGACAAGCATGCACTAACTTGCCTACAGAACGATCAGGAATCTACGAGGAAGTGAGAGGGGCGGGGTCTTTTATTTTTATTTTTTGACCAGCAGTCCGTACCTGGCGATGCCGGGGTTACAGATTTAATAAAAAAAATGTTTGTGGGGGAATAACAATGTATGTAATTTTAATATACAATTATATATTTTTTTTATATTTTGACTGTCTATACCTACTTCGATTTTTGAATTTAATTTTACAGTATACAATTGTATCCTGACACAAATCATTTAAGTGTACGGGTGACAATAGAAGATAATTAGATAATGATTAATATTTAAGTATTTTGAAAAAAGCTTTAAATTTAAACGATTTGTGAATTTTTAAAGTTGAATTTTTTTATTTTTTTATTTGTTCTGAAAGGTTATTGATGCGACGTATCTAGATAGGTAGATTATTATAGCAGTTAATGGCTTTATAAATATAGTGGTTCTGCGTTTGGGTTGCTTTAAATATAGGCGATATGATTTGGTTTCCGTTTCTCATATGTTTAAAGTCTCATATATAATATATACAAATCTTATATCTTGTTGTACGATTGTATTTTATTTTTGGAAGTATAAAGAAAGATTTAAAACAAAAATTATCCATCTTTCACTTACATGTTTTCACAAAATTAATTAAGATTATTAATTACAAGGAATGAGAAAACATTTATTGCAAAAAATTGGTTGGGTTTCTGTGTCAAGAAAAACGATTAACATGAAACATTTAGAGCGACAACCCTTTTGAAAGAAGACAAACTCATTGAAAATTAATGTCACTCTAACTTTGCCCAATCGAGCTACAACAAACTTGACTTCTCGATGAGCAATAATCAACAAATATTAATAAATTGCATTTATTACAAATGTAATAAAATAGGACAATATATTACAAACATAATAAAACAAACAAGAAAAAAATGGCAAGTCCCATTTTTATTTTCGACTCATAATCAAGGCATTCTACCTGTCAAGTATTGTGGGCTAGCTCTGTTACACCCTGTATATGGACGCTCATTACAGGTTATTCTTCTTTGGCAAACACAACATAATCAGCTCTATCCTCTCTGTCTATCCCCGAGGGGAAACGGTAAGATAGTTGAATGAAGTCCTGTACAAATATCGCATTGTTACTCTTTAGAATCCTGCATAAAACATATACATCATCCTTCTTTTAACATTAACTGTCCACTGTCAAGTGCCTCCGATGTCAGGTGCGAGGGAGGCAACGCTGAACCCTGAGTAACTGTTAGCTCATGAAGACCGCGAAAACGAGCGCTGGCTTTTACTGTTCTGTACTTTACGCCGGTTCTTGGGCCAACAGGAAGAGTTCTTTTTTGACTTTCCACGTGGGCGCCGATGAAGTTCGTTGCTCCAGCGTTAGTCACACTTTTGATTGCCGTTCGGGTACCGGGTGGGACGGCCGCTCGGCTGCTGTGGGCGGGCCCGCTGTGACGTCACATCTGCACATCGGCATGTAGGGCGTACTCCACGACCTTCGGGAACACCCGAAGTATACGCTGATTTCTGAGAACTGCAGTATTTCATGGTTTTTCCTTATAGACACCAGAATTGAACCGTACGAAGCGCAGAATTATTAATATTATATTGTTTGTGCTTATACTGATGTACTTAATTTAAGGGATTACTCGAATCTTCTCTTCTCTTCTAGAGTCTTCAAAAAATTCATTCAAATTCTGAAAACCTTTTTTGCCCTAACACATATGTTTTATATTTTTCATTAACAAATTATTTTGATAATTTCAAAATGGCGTGGTTATGCGGCGTTCCGCAAAGGTCCTTTGTTTGTGAGGCGCGCGGCTGGTGGAGATAATCATGTCGCAACAGTTTGAGTGAAAAACTAACTAGCTAACCACCACGCCGTATCCCCGCAGGAGTGGGCAGAGAGGATAGAACGCCATATTCTTCTATCACTTTTGCACAACACTTTTGCTTCGGCCACGCATGCAATACCGTTGTTGAAGCTTTTGACAGGGTTATCAAGCATTCGTATTTTCTTGTTTGGTATTGTTATGTCAATTTTGATATGCAAATGCGATCAGTTTGAAAATAATTCAAAAATTATTTCCTGAATAAAATCAAAGTCATAAATTTATACAAAGCACTTTATCAAAAAATTGTGTGCCACATAGATAATGTTATTAGTAAGAAGTGGGCAAAGTATGAACAAAATCGGCTTAATAGTTTTTGAGATATCGTCTTGAAAATCTGAAAAGGATTTCGAGATGAACGCAAAAGAATAAGGTGATTCGTTTAAAATTCAAATTGTTAGCTTTAAATTGCTCTACCACAGTCAATTTTTGGAAATTTGATCACACCGTTTTTTTAGTTTGATACTAAAGAAGTTCCAAATATTTTTCATAAAGTATTTGTTTTTCACAAGCTTTTATTAAACTCTCTTTGTCTGTTGTTTGTGGTGGAATCTTGTAATTGATTTTACACCAACTTCCCGACTAGCTATAGAGCTCTGAAACTTTCAACATTTACGTAAATTGGATGTCTGTATATTATTATATCATTTTCGGCACGATTTCTTCATTATTTCGATTAGAATCAATAATTTTCGTTTAAATTTATATTGGTGCAATACAGTACATGAAGCTCTTCAGATTTCAACGAATAACAGAATCATGTGTACACAAATAGATAAAACATGACCAAAAGTTACTAAAAATCTACGCGTGCGAAATAAAGTAATGCTTCTCGTTCTCATTGCACGCTTCTGGTTGTCTGTACCACTATTCCAGATGAACTCACCAAATCTGACACTTGATCTTTCCGTTCCAGCTCTTACGTCATCCGCTGATACACTTTCACCACCTACAGTCGCATCTCCTCTATTGGTGTTCAGAACAAGTTCACTTATTGAATTTTTTATCATTCATTTTGCTCTTAGATACCAACATGGACACGTTCGCTTAGTAACAAACTAGTAGCATCGTCTTCTCCATCCAGTTTTCATAATGATTTTTTGCAATGTGCATAAATAATGTTGCGTTTCAAAGTCTCCATCCGTCCGTCTGTCTGTCCCCGTAACTTTATGTAACGATAGCACGTTGCCGTCGCCGAGCCTGCATTCTATCCCTCCTTCCTCAGCGCTACAACCCTTGGTGGGTCCTAGCCGCCTCCAAGAAAGTCTTCCATGCTCTCTGTCGCTGGCTGCCATCGTTCAGTGTTGCTGCCCCAGGGCCCGGCAGTCCGCAACGACACCATCTAACCACCGCAGTTCTGGTCTTCCGACACTTCTTCTACCCATTGGGTCATTAAACAACACCCTTTTTGGGGGCTCCAGATCATCCATGCGGTGTAGATGTCCCAGCCAGCGCAATCTGTTAATCTTAATGAACTAGACTACGCTGACGTCCTGGTAAAGGTCATAGAGCTCGGTGTTGTATCTTTGACGCCATGTTTGACCGTCATTAATAGGTCCATACATTCGGCGTAAAATTTTGCTTTCAAATGTGTCTAGTATGCCGAGCCTGAATTACCCGTCAAAAATGCAGTACATATAGGACTCAGCAAAGACGCGAACAATTTCACGTTCTGCCCAATCGCCAGGGTTTAGAATAGTACATTTTATTACTATTTAATGGTTATTCTTTAGAAACCGGCATATAAAATAAAGTACTAATCTGTATACTTCATCATCATCATTTTCATCCCCTTGTGCTAGTAGGGTCGGTGGCCCAAAGACTCGACAAGGTGTTTTCATGTTCCCCTGTCTTGTGCTGCTTCTGAATGAGTCGACCAGTCTAGACAGACAGTTATAGCTGATTAAAGTGGCCTCCCTTTATTGATTACGCAGGTAGTTGCTAGTCGGGCTCTTTCATAATAGAAACATTAGACCTGTTTCTATTATGTTTGTGAAGAGTGCTCGATGATATGGGAATTCTGAGCAAGGTGAAGGACTTTTATTATGGACCTGAAATCGATGATTTTATGTAAGTTAAAAAAATTGGCGATTTATTCATTGCTTTTGAAAATCGGTGACCAAAATATCTCGGCAACCACTGAACCGATCAACTTGAAATTTCTAGTGGTTATCCTATACCTAATTATCTAGCCTATGTCGTAGGACTTTTTTAAGTGGCTTAGTATTTTTTAATCGGTATAATTATCCCGAATTTTAAAAATCAATTAATGTATATTATAGATGTCTCATAGAGACGAAACTGTATTTTTTTCAAGGGATAGTAGGTATAGAAGTCTTTTTTTTGGGTGGCCATAGGACTTACGACCTATCGTACGGTTGGCTTAGGTGATCACTTTACACGTATGCAACGTTCGCCATTTTTAAATTTTAAGTTCGCAATTTTAAATTCAAACGCCCGCCATTTTGTGAAAAATCTATATTTCCAAAAAACCCTACGTTAAAGACTCAATTATAGAGTCAATTTTGTTAATCTTTTTTTTTTTTTTGATGATTACTGATGAAATGGGAGTGGTCACCGCGGAAGACCTTTTTTTTCGGGCGTCGACAGAACCCAAGAATTTTCCGCCAATGTTGAATATTTTTTAATAAAAAAATTTTGGCATATTCATAAAAGTATGTACTTTCATGTAGAAATGATACCAATACCATAAATCATGTAGGTTTCCTTAAAATAATTCATAAAAATTGTCTTTTTTGCGCTTCGTAAGTAGGTATTCCCCCTTAAATGAGTCACAGTTGGCTAATGTTTCCCCATCCAGTATCCCCATGAAGCTCCAGCTATTTCACTTACCTTAATCTGTATACTTATATTAAAAATATATATTTTTGGCACTTAGTCCTATATTCATTTCTAGTAATCAATTAACCATAGGGAAAAGTATATTTCTATAATGGAGTTCTGGTACCGACACTAACGTATGGAAGTGAAGCCTGTAGCTGGCAGAAGAGGAACGAAAGTAGATTGAATGCAGTGGAGATGAGATCCCTTAGACTTATGTGTGGAAAATCCGTGTATGATAGAGTAAAGAATGAAGATATTAGGAATGAATGTAAAGCTGATCTTAGCATAATACATAGAATAAAAATAGGGTCGCTCAGGTGGTTTGGACATGTTGGGCTAATGAATGAGGTAATACAATGCAAGTGTTGACGGTGCCAGAAAGAGAGGGCGACCGCGGAAGACGTGGCATGACCAGATCAACCAGATACTGGAAGACGGTCCCGTTGGAAGCCTCAACAACCGTCGGGCTTGCATGCGAAGATGTATGAATGTGGATGAGGCGAGAGTTTCCTCTCTGCCTATCCCCACGGAGAAACGGCGTGATGGTAAGTTAGTTAGTCAGTCAGAAAAGTATATTTTTGAAGGGTACGCACCTGTCTTCAGGGGTCCTGATGAACCGGCAGATGAGACGAACTGCTTTTTGGTGTATCCTCTCTACAGATCGAAGAACTGGCTCACGATGACTATTCTTTTAGCACTGTTTAGTACGAAAACACTGTTTAAAGATATAATTTCGTTCCCACAGCGTCGAAAACAATAAGAAATAATATGAGAAATGTCGTTATTCGTTCGGAGAATTTGAGGGTTGGTTTGTTTTCGTTAAGCGAGTCATTACATCTTTATCACAGCTGCAAACATGTTTAAAAACATTGTTCAAATGTAAAATTCGCGCTCGAATACATTTGATCAAAGTAAGCGACGAAATATCACACCAAAAAATATTAAATAATGTGCTAAATTCTTGCAAGAAAACAATTCAATACAAATTCGCCCGTTATTGTAATCGTTCTTCAGCACATTCGATTCTAATAAGCGAAGGGACCGTTATCGCAAAGGAGAGTGTAAAAATAAAAAGAGAGAATTTGAATTATTTCTTACACAATATAATCCGTGGCTCCGCACGTTGTTTAAAAATATTGTTCACATAAAAAAGCGCCGTTTATTGTAATCATTCGCGAATATTTTGATTCTAATAATACAAAAAAATAAATATGGTTATATGTCTTAAATGCAAAATAAAGCTAGACAAGCCAGAATACTACATTACCTTCCCAAGCAAAAATGGCTTTCTCATGTATAAATAATTTAGATACAATAAAGCAAATAAAAACCGACACGCTAGACTGTGCCTCTAAATGCTCACTTTCATTTAACAGGCAATACAACATAAAAATACTTAATCTGAACATCCGATCGCTAGAAAAAAACTTTGACAATTTATTAATATTCCTAACTGACACCAACATGGAATTTGACATAATAATCCTGACTGAGTGTTGGACGACAGACAACACCATACTCAGACCCATTAACAATTATGAACCATTCAGGACAGAAATTTCTCAAAACAGATCGGATGGTGTTGTTGTATATATAAATAAACAAGTAAAAAACGTCACTATCTATGAACCTACCTTATTACATGCAAATTGTTTAAAAATAATAATTAACAACACCCTTGCAATACTAGCTATCTACAGATCGCCTAGCAACGCATGTATTACGGAATTTATTAACTCACTAGAAGAAAACATACATAACATTAACATTTATCAGACTTGTATTATAGCGGGTGACATCAATATCAACACTATTGGTCTCAAACACAAACAAGCACACGAATACGAGTGTCTAATGTCAGCATATGGCTATCTTGAAACAATAAGCGTAGCAACACGGGAAAACAGAGAGTCAGGTTCTTGTCTTGACCACATATATGTAAAATCAAAACTAAGCATACAGACTGCTGTCATTAAATCAACAATTACCGACCATTACAGCACTGTGCTAGGGCTACACGGCAATACCACAAAACTACAAAGTAAGCAACATCTAACAAAAACCCAACAAATAAACTTCGAAGAACTTAAAACTGATCTAATTACAGAAAGCTGGATAGACGTATTAAAAGAAAAACAAACGGATGTAGCTTTATCTAGATTCTTAAACACTCTTAATAAACATATTGAAAAAAATACTACCTCTTATGTTAGAAAAATAAATAAATGTATAAAACCCTGGATAACACCGAATATAATTAAATGCACTCACAAACGTGACCAACTTCATCAGCAAGTAAAAAAACATCCATTCAACCATTCACTATATCAGTATTATAAAAGATACCGCAATATATGTAACAACATAATAAAAAAAAGGAAAGAACAACACTACAAACAAAAAATCGAACAAAACAATAATACTAAAAACATATGGAATGTCGTAAAAGAATTAAATGGTATTGAAACACATAAAAAAAGTAACATTAATACTTTGGTACACAACAACACTACCATCACTGATAAGAAAGAAATAGCAGATAAACTAAACCTTCACTTCTCCACAATTGGTGAAACACTAGCGCGTAAAGTATTAAATAAATACAAACAGCAGTCACACTATAATAATATAAAAACTAACGGACCCCATCTCCCCAAATTTGAGATCTCCCCTATCTGTTACAAAGATGTGGAAAAAATAGTAGATGACCTGAACATAGACTGCTCTCCAGGCCCGGACGGAATATCCGCTAGAGTAATTAAATCGTTCAAAGAAATATTACTAAAACCTATAGTTCATATATTTAATTTAAGCATCACTAAAGGTATTTTCCCGTCCCAACTAAAAACGGCTAAAATCACACCCGTACATAAAGCTGGCAATAAAGACGATCCAAATAACTACCGACCTATATCCATCCTAAATTTACTATCTAAGCTGCTAGAGAAATGTGTTTGTAATCAATTCACCAACTTTTTAGAAAAACACCAAATTTTAGCCAACAATCAGTTTGGATTTAGAAAAAATCGGGGTACACAAGAAGCAATACAGGAAGTTATTGGCTATATTTCAGACAAACTTGACAATAATAAAAAATGTATAGCAATAGCACTAGACTTGACGAAAGCTTTTGACACAGTTTCACATGAAAAAATGCTTCACAAACTAAAACAGACTGGACTTTCGGAAGCAAGTTACAACTGGTTCAAAACTTACCTTACAGACAGAACACAATTTACACAACTTGACAAAACTAAACGTGACGAACATTACATCAAATACGGAGTCCCTCAAGGAAGTACACTAGGACCTGTTTTATTCCTCCTATACATAAACGATTTATGCAAGCTAACAACGGGGGGGAAAGTAGTTACTTTTGCAGACGATACAATACTCCTGTTCCACGCTTAATCATGGGATCTTGTTTTCAAAGCAGCTGAACTGGGTTGCAACATAGTAAAACACTGGCTGGAAAATAATTTGCTAACAGTCAATCTCAAAAAAACTAAGTATTTGACATTCAGCATAGATAAAAGAGGGCAGCCATCTAGCGATTTAAAATTGACTAGGCATGATTGCCAACACCAAAACTGTGATTGCACCCCCTTGGAAAATGCAGATAGTGTGAAATACTTGGGAATCATAATAGACAGGCACCTAAACTGGAAACTTCACATTGAACTATTATCGGGAAAACTTTTAAAACTCATTTACCTTTTTAAATCCATACGTAATATTTTTAATAAAAAGCAACTCAAAACTATCTATTATGCTCTTGCCCAGTCATTTTTGAACTATGCGATTCCAAGTTGGGGAGGTACTTACAAAACCACATTAAAACCAGCTATAACGGCACAAAAAACCTTGCTCCGAGTCATTAATAAGAAACCATTCACATACCAATCAGACAGACTATTCAGAGAATTTAATGTACTGGACGTTAGACAGCTGTTCGTTAAGTCTACCCTCATCTTATACATTAAAAACACAAACCACCTAACAGCAACCAGTAACTCGCATTCACATAATACTAGACAAGCATTACGAAACCTTGACGAAATACCAAAAACTAAGACAACACATGTACAGAAAAATTACTCATACATAGGGCCTAAAATATTTAACATATTTAAAACAGACTTCCCGGAAATCAGAATATACTCAATTAATAAAATAAAAGCTTTAGCAAACAACTGGCTTACCTCCAAAGGTAGAACAGCAACTGAAAATTTACTTACTGTAATTGCGTAATAATGTCTTTAAATAAAAATATATACCTATATAAATTAATTAATTAATTAAGGAAAATAAAAAAATAATCTTAAACAAAACTTTAACCCTTTTTACATTAAACAGTTATTCTACACATATTTACACTTGGACTTATGACTAACTCAACTTTCACTAACATTCCACTTGATACTCTATAGATACATAATAACTACCTTATGAAAATAAATACTACTGACGAACTCGAAAAAAAATTATAATTGTGTGCTATAACGCCACTCTGGGACAGGCCTAGCCTAGTAGAGTGGCATAATCCACAAATTAAACAAAACAAAAAAATGTGTAAATTATCTTATGTTTTATCTTATGTTCTATTGTTAAATTAGTATTAAGTATCTTATTTGTAAACAAGGATTTTTAAATAAATAAAAAAAAAAAAATAATAAGCGGCGGTCTAATCTCGTCTATGGACAATATAAAAATTATCATGCCGTATTTTCACAGACGTAAAGAGGATTGGACTCTTTATTATAATTTTTTACTCCACGCATTGTCTAAATAAAAAAATCCGCTCGAAATCAGTCACGAATTATTTGATCCTAATAAGCGTCAATTTGATAACCGAAATGAGAAAAACACTTGTTGCCACATTTTTTCAGTAGAGGGTAGGTAGAACTCCTTCGTAAATAATTTAAATTTTATGAAAAATGTTTGCAAATGAGATTAAAAAAATGCGCCGTTTATTACGATCGCCCGCAAATAAATTTGATTCTTATAAGCGATGCTAAAATAGAAATACAAAAAAGAGACGATAGAACTCCTAAAAAATGTATTAACTGCAACTATCACAACTGCAAAGATATTAGTTTTAAATGATGAAAAAATGTATTCTTTCTCTTCAATTTTTTTTTACTCCACCAGGACATGAAGTCTGACGTCCGCGGGTACTAAATAAAAAATGCAGTCACCGCGGCAACGAGTGTGACGTAGTTATTTGGTCGCTCTTTCGTCACGAGGCTCGTTCAGTGCGAAATGCGACGAGAGCGAACCGAGATTTTCACGTAAATCAAACTTGAAACTTGCTGCTGCGTGCTGAAAAAAAGCAGCGATAGACGCGTCCAGTGATAAGAGACGAATCTATAGACTGATAATAGACGTCTCCACAGACGGGAGAACGACCAATCCAACCGTGTCGATTGCCCTATGACATCATCGTCGGCCGTCAAATGCACTTCGTTCAGCCGATACCAGATGTGGTATTTTCCCCTTGGAAACCCACTAGAACTGTACAGAACCACGAAAAATAATTCACACGCGGTGCGGACAGGATGTCCGACGCATATTACCAACAAATAATCCTTTAAAAGTACATTTTTAATACAAATTACGTTACTCTACGACAGCTGCGACCGCGGCGCGATAGGACTCGACTGACAAGTTTAAAATGGCCAAAGTTCCTCGTAGGGGTTCAAAACAGCGAGGCGGCGACACAAAATCCATCAAAAACAGACCACCTAAGCGCAAAGCACCGCCAAACACCGCGTATTCCGCGGCAATACTCTTATAAAACGGCACTTTTCGACGCGCGAGATGGAAGCCGCGTTTTCCATTTCCCGCTAAAAGAATCGCTGCCTTCGAGCTCGGGGCCTTCGATTAATTTCGACAGCGCTCGGACACGTAGTCGGCGTGTCCGGTTCGGACCGGAGCTCGCGGTGCGAACGGTGGACGCTTTTGACGCGGCGCGGAGGTTTGCCAGCCGCCCGCGGTTTCGCGTTGTCGGATGTTGTCTCAGCTGTGTGGGAAGGCAAGATGGCGGCCGCGGTGAGCTGCGACGGAAGCGTTTTTACTTTCAATTGGCATGTTTTTGAATGTCACAATGGCGTTCTTATTAGTTTCGAGCTAGACTTGTGTTACGAAAATAGGACTGGGTTATATTGCTGGAGGATTTGGCGTTTAGATTGTAGAGATTATTCATTAAGATCATTAAATAATATTAACCTGTTCGTGAGTTCAATAATTTTTTTTCACTACTTGAGTTTCGAGCCAAACGGAATCTCTCATCGACAGGTGAAGTATCAAACCGACTAATTACTCCCTTTCTTTTAACTCGTAGCGTCTGCTTGCTCGCTAGCTTGACGAAAAAATTTTGGATCGTTTTTTAACCCTTTTCCCGTGATCCAATTGAGCTGAAACTTTGCAAGCAGATTCGTGGCGACGACAAAAATGATCTAACAAATTTTCGTTTAAAAATTTAATAAATATAGTATTATTTTGGATTTTTCGAAATTTTAATGTTTTTTTCAAATTGGAATCAATACAAATGAGTAATTAGCCCGACGCGTGTATAGCCACGAAACCTGATTCAATGAGAAAGGGAGTGTAATAAAAACTTTGTTTTTTATGAGTTAGTTTTTTTTAAATATAGAATTTTTACATTGATCCTGTTCAAATATAAATAATGCTTATTGCATAACCTTCTAACCTACCATTCGAAACATCAACAAAAGATACTTCCAAAATTTTACGAGAACAAAACTGCACAAAATAGAACTCAACAAACACGTGACATAAGGCACCCAAAAAAATAATTTTGTTGTGCCTAACATGAAAATCTCTTTTCGGCAAAGACACGTTAGTTTCATTGCCCCCGTGTGTTTAAAAAGTTATCTGACGAAATTAAGACAACTGTAAAACCAAGCCATTTTAAAAATAAAATTATGCAAAAGCTAAAAAATTCAGGAAGAAAGTATTCTAAGGAGGTGAACCACCCATGAACCAATATTTTATATTTTCTTCTTTTTGTTTTATAACTCTTTTTACTTCATATTTCTTTTCTTCTCTCTACATTTTTTGATACATGTATATATTTTTTAATATACGTTTTTCTTTTATTTCGTTTTTATATATTATTGTTTTACATTATTAAAATGCTGAATTGTTTATTATAACTGCCCCAGAACAGGTTAAACCTAGTGGGGCGTTATAAGCATATGTAAAGAAGTGCGATATATAAATTATGTCAGTGTAAATAAAATAAATCAATGTAAAAATTAAAATTTAAAACTAGTCAGTTCGATACTTCACCTGTCCATAAACTATGTGGTCTGATCAAGGGGCGGGGAGGGGGGGAGATAGGACGCTACGCTGGACCACGTGGGGAGAGAAGGGAGGTCAGAGTCGAGCCACGTAATTCTTTAATTTATTTTATTTGGCACCATAAAAAACGGCACAGAATATGCGATCGATAAATCGGTGCAGACTGGTTTGCAACAATAAATGGTAACGACAGACAGCAACGTGTGTAGCAGGCTTTAGGCACCCGCTAACTATACTCAAGTTCTTATTTTTTATAAAAAAACACAAGTGTTCGCTTGCACATGGGACTGCCCCCGCAAGTGAAAAAATATATTTATTTTTGTTCCGTTAAATGAGTGAGTGAGCTTTAGCAATTACGAGGCTTATCGGAAATGTTTTTCCAGCGAGTTTTCAAAAGATAACATTCAGAAGATGCCAATGACAATTTTGTCGTGTTAAATTTGACAGGTTTGAAATGAATGAATTCAATCAATGAAAAAGTCCTAAAACGTTAACAAACGTGAGGTTATCCACAATTTGTAAATAAATGTTATAGAAAAACTGATTAAGATATCGAAATTGGAATATTGCTTATTTCAGAATACGGTCGAGTGGGAACCGTCGATGTGTATTCAAGAAATCATCATCAAACATGATAATTTTGTTATCTATCCGTCCGTCCGTCTGTCTGTCTGTCCCCGTAACTTCGTGCAACGTCCGTTATTTCGTTCGAATTCACGGCTAAAGAACGGCCATCAAACCGTTTCACGCGTGCTATAAAAAGGTATAAATATACAGGGTGTACCAGAGCTAGCAGAAGAAACTTGGCCGGTAGATACTTGACTATGTTATGAGTCTAAAATGTTCAAGCAACCATGACCTAAAATCAATAGTTATGGAAATATGCAATATATCAGTTTGCATTTTTTTTTCAATATTTCTGACTTATTTTTTTCAAAAAGTTGTACTATCATTACAGTAACTTATATCGATTATAAAAAAATCATTTGCTTCAATACAACTTAAATAAAATGATAAAAACCTTGTAAAAAATAACTTTTATCAATTTTTGCAAAGTTTTTATCATTTTATTCAACTTGTATTAAAACGAATGAATTTTTCATAATCGACATAAGTTACTGTAAAGATAGTTCAACTTTTTGCAGTAGATAAGTAAGAAATATTTAAAAAAAATGCAAACTTTGATATTGCATATCTCCTTAACTGTTGATAATTAGGTCACAATAGCTCGAACATTTTCGGCTCATAATCAAGGCAGGAATATAGTCCTGCGAGGTTATTAATGTTTTCCAAACAACCCTGTATTTACTAACTAGGGCCTAGCAAAGAAGCGAACGAATGTCCCGTTATTTTTGACGGGTTGCAGCAGGTTGGATATAAATCCGTCGCAGGCCTCCAGGTAACCATTGGTTACCTTATATGATCGCAGAGGTTACCCCTCCCCCCGCGGCAGATCGGCGCAACAAACCCGTTCGCGCGCGAGCGGGACGGCGCGCCAGACTCGCTCCGTCCCTGTCCGGCTCACCTCCGGGGGATTCCGCGTTACGTGTGCGCGGCCGTCTCGCTCTGGCGCGCGGGCGGCGGCGCGGCCGACCGGTTCGTGCGACAGGGACGGCGACAAGAAACGCGTTTCCTTTCCTTTGACATTGCGACATTTATTGTGTTTCGCGGCGGGCGAAATGCCTCGCGGGCGGCGGGTGGAAAGGTCGCGACGCCCGCGAGGGGGAGACGTGCGGCGCGTACTAATGGTTGACGCCTTTTTGTGTAATCACGTAAATGTTTTAATTATTCATGAATAGTATAAATAATTTTAAATATTTTTTTAAATGCACATGCGGGGTGTCTCGTAGCTAGTAGCATAAACTTCTGAGGTGTCTTCACCACTCAATTTTGAATACAAAATATTTTTTTTACATTTTAGCTGAAATATCGACAGATCAAAATTGCATTTTTTTTAAAAATATTTCTGATTCATTTACTGTGAAAAGCCGAAGTTTTTGCCACTAGCTGCGTGACACCCTGCGTGTAAATATAGAATGAGTCATTTTTCTGTTGCTGTTTTCCCGCAGGAGCAGGCAGAGAGGATAAAACGCAAAATTATTCCTTCCTGCACGCTTTTAACGGGACCAATCTATAATATTTGGTTTATCTTTAGCGGACGCCCTCTGTGCCTACCGCCTTCAACACTCGCTTCATACGCAGTGTGTACCAGAGCTAGCAGCAGATACTTGGCCGGTAGATTCCTGACTATATTGTGAATCTAAAGTGTTCAGGCAACCATGACCTAATATCAATAGTTATTGAGATACGCAATATCTTTCTTTTTTTCAATGTTTCTGACTTATTTTTTGCAAAAAGTTGAACTATCATTAGGTACAGTAACTCACGTCGAATATGAAAAATTCATTCACTTTAATACAAGTTTATTAAAATCATAAAAGCCTTGCAAAAACTGAAAAAAGTTTTTTTTACATGGTTTTTATCATTTTATTTAAGTATTACATATTTTTTCATTTTTTTCAATATTTTCGACTTACTTTTTTACAAAACGTATCAATTGTTTCAATAAAAGTTAAATAAAATAATAAAAATCCTGAAAAATTCCAATTGGAATGTCTTCCTTTCCATTTTATTTGACTTGAATTAAAGGGAATGAATTTTTCATATCAGATATAAATTACAGTAACGATAGTCCAACTTTTGCAAAAACAAGTCAAAAATATTGAAAAAAAAAATCTAACTTTGATATCTTCTTAACTATTGATATTATGGCGTGGTTGCTTGAACATTTTAGACTAATAATCAGGTCAGGCATCCACCTGAAAAGTATGGTGGACTATCTCTGTTACACCCTGTATACAATTCAACTCAAGTAAAGATAGCATAGTTAGAGTCGTGTCGTCTTTGTGGATTTTGATTTCATTTTGAGAATCCATATTTGGTGACCATTTAAGTAAGTGTCTTCCATCTCAGTCTATTTATTATTCAGTTGTTTTCATCGTTTTCCAGATTTAAAAAATGTCCCCCTCCTCGATACACACACGCCCACTGTAATTACAGGGCAAAAATTACTAGAAGAAATAATTAATTTCAATTTAAATATCGCTTTTCATAATTATACATTACTGTATTAAATTTAATCGTAATTATAACATTGTCTTAACCTTCACGCGGAGAATAAAAATTAAAAGACCCCCTCAATATTTTCAGAAATATTTTTAAACATCCCTGTCTGATCACTGAGATCTTCAACCCAAATTATGCTATACAAATCTAGTCTATTATTCACTTCTACAAAAAATATTAATTACTACAAAGATGTCTTCATCCAGTAGATAATGATAGCGTGGATATATTCTACAAGATCAGACTAAGTTTAAAAGCAAAATTTTAATGTTATAGGTTTTTCAATGACAACGATATGATTTCAACCCATTCTTGCCGAAGTGGGGGATTTGAAATCCCCCAGTTCAATATTCATTCCGATAACTCGGTAATTAAAATGAAATAAAACAAGAACAGTTTAAAACACAATCAATTTTTTTAATATTCTT
Source organism: Agrypnia vestita (assembly GCA_016648135.1). NCBI lineage: Eukaryota > Metazoa > Arthropoda > Insecta > Trichoptera > Phryganeidae > Agrypnia > Agrypnia vestita. The sequence goes on along the minus strand of JADDOH010003271.1, from coordinate 88,372 downwards.
GAAAGACAGACGATAAAATTATGAACATTATTTTTAAACGAATGTTCTGAGAACAAAATTACTGGATTTTGTCCACAGAGGGACAATCATTAATTAAGATAGATTATAGTGATAATCAGGGGGATTATCATTAATTAAGATAGATATATAGTCTCACAGATACGAAGCAATTTATATGGGTAACGTGTATTAAAGTCTTTATAGGGTGGCCCGGGGTATTCTAGTGTATATGTTAAATAATTCGTAAGAATATCACAGGTGTATACTTGCATTAAAAATAATATAGCTTGATATTCCACTTTAAAAATATATTGTTAATAGTAAATTTAATAATAATAATAAAAAAAGTGTTTTCATTACAGCTGCGAAATTTATTTATAAGTACTATGCCATGGGAAGGATCATAAATTTCTCTAGCATAGTCCATTCGAATATACATAGGATATAGAAACTGATTTACTTAGAACATAATATATCTTTAAAAAATTTGACAATTTGAGTTATACTCAAGTTGGCTTCTCACTAGAGCATTCCATAATATGTGGGGTATAAAAGTAAAGGCAGCAATATCCAAAAAAATAAAAAAATGTTTTGTAGTCACGGAGGATTCCTAATTTAAAATGTACTAAATTCTAGAATTTATACATGTTTCCCTTCCAAAATGATGTTTCCTTTAAATATATAGGCTGTTTCCTGTAAAATGCCAATTCTGTACATTAGTAATTCTCGATGACTGAATTAATTTTTTTGGATATTAAAAAAAAAAAAAAATAGAGATGCGAACACGAAATACGCGTCATATTATTCTTACTATTTTCAAACTAAGCTAAACGCTTGTGCTATGAAAATACGACAAACTTGCCGGTCTGGAGTGAGGTTCGAACCCCGCGACCTTTGGATCACGAGGCGAGAGTCCTAACCACAAGACCAAGAAGCTACTATATTGCTGACTTTTTTTTATACCCCATATATCAAATTTGTGTTTAAAAATGAATGAATGACTTAGTATAATTACCGCCTCGTGAGGGTTAAATATAATAGATTTTGATTATTTACGAAATAAAATTTGTACCATTGTTCCACCTCATCCTGCCTGAAGACGGTTCAGAAAATCGAAGAGTGCACCACTTGCAGCGACATCTTACGCTGAAGTAACTATCACAATCATGCGTATTATTATCGACTGTCCTCAACTACTAGAACGTATCTGCTTGCGTGTTCCGTCTCGCATAACTAGAAGTCATGCAGAAAACTGCATCTACTAACTATTCCTTTAACTCCCCACTGCAGAGGCTTCCTAGACTAGCAAACGGATACGAGCAACTGGACGTCTTTGCCAATAACTGTATATTATTCAAACGTATATTAAAATATGTATTGAAAGATTACTAGTATTTGTCGAATTGGACTTAAATAATTGATTTGTATTTGTATGTATATTTTTTATTACAATATTACTTTCAATGTTTGTGCTATATCTTTTCATTTTACATTAATACTTTTTTGTTTTTAAATTTCTATTATATTACCTATGTTTTTCTTATGCTTCTGCTTTTTATATACATCCCTGCTTTTTACTTTATATTATATTTATCTTTATATATTTGTATCTATATTTTAAGTATTTTCTTTTCTCTTTGTGTCATTATTATGTTTACATGTTATTGTTTTTTCTCTCTTTAAACTATATATATATTCTGATTATGTACACTTACCTATCTACTGTAAAAGCCCTATAGGGCGTTAATAAATAAATAAATAAATAAATTAAAAATATTCTCAAATTGTCATCAAATGTTTGTCTTAACTCCACCCAATCAATAATACAGAAAACAGAAGACCACCGACTATCACGTATCGCGTTACCGCGGTAATGTGGCTGTGCGAAAGCTGGTTTTTAGTGTTTTTGTAATTATTTTCTTATTTTGTTCTATTGTAGGCGTGATGACAGATTTTGAAATAACATTCAATATTGTACGTACACGTCTACTTTTGCCGAGAATAACATTATCTCAGTAATAAACTAAGTTTTTACGCAAATAATTGCATTTTCATCTACATGTTTTTAATTTCGCGCAAAAACGCCCGCAGCTGTCATTTCGTCTAAGCATTGGAAGCCTTTGCATTGCATTGTGTCTATGGCAACGGTTCAAAGACACGGTGATGGGTACTGAGGCGTGACGTCATCCGCTCTGACCGGTGTTTCGGTTAAAATGGCGGATTGCACAATGTTATACTTTTATTTTATTGAAAATCTTATTATTATCATGCCTCTTCTCCTTCCATACAGATGTGTGGGGTTACGTGTATTTTTACTTGTTTATATTTCACTCTCTTTTTCTGTTGTTTGTGGTGGAATCTTGTATTGATTTTTCACCAACTTCCCGACTAGCTAAAGCTCTAAAACTTTTAACGTTTACGTAAAGTAGATGACTTTACATTATTAAATCATTTTCGGCTCGATTTAGTCATTATTTCGATTAAAATTAATAATTTTACATTATAATTGAGCGCTCTGCCCTAAAGTTTAGCAATTAAATTTGGATAAGCAGTATAAATTTGGATAATTCATGGGTGATGTTAAAAATAGATTACGAATATATACAAAGAAAGCGTAAAAAAGAATGTCATCATATTTTTTTAACTTGCTTGTTTCTAATTAGATACAACACACATATATTATATTCATGTGTGTTGTACCAAATGTGTCCAAAAATTTTAAAATTAATAAAACGGTTTATTCTGGCGGCCCCTAGCGGCAACCCACCGTACCAGAAAAAGTGAATTGCTCTAAAAATGGATAATATATCTTAATCAATAAATAAATCGGATTCACAGATAAGGTCGATATATGGCTGAAAGGTACAGTTGCCGGCAAACTCAATGCGCAGAAGACAAAATTTGGGTCTCTTTGGTGGAATGGTACATGCGCAAATTTCCCCCCACTATGCCGTAAAATTTCAAGATGTTTGCCGGCTACTGTACCAGGCTGATGCGGTGTAATTGGTAACATACCTGCCCGGAAAGCTAGGTGATCTGGGTGCGAATCTCGGTAGCAGCCAAAATATTTCTTCCTTAATTTGACTTTTCTGCACGCCTTTCTAAGGCCCGGTTGTTTCAAGTTGGATCAAAGTAAGCGTTCTTTTAAAGCATAGATTTTTACGTTCTCCACCAATCAGACGATCCGTTTTCGTAAATATCTATGCTCTGATCGACCGCTTACTTTGATCGAACTTGAAACAACCGGGCCTATTTGACACATGACTTTGTTATGAAAAATTGCACCTTCACAATAAGAATGTGTTTTCTGTACATATTTTGAAGCTCACAGAAGCTGCTAATGCTCGCCCAACGTAAATTGGCGTGCGGCGACTTTGGAACTAAAACCCGCCCCGCCCGCACCCGGGGGTAACCCCTCACCCTGTCGTTCAGTTCATTCTCGTATTTAAGCGTGAGCTGTGAAATCTTGATTTCCAATATACACTGAATTATTATGTTCGAAACATCCTAAACAGTCCGGGAGGGTGCAAGAACAATTGCCAATGAAGTATTAAAGTTTTGCGAAGCTGAAAAGACAAATAATGGACCGATATTACCGTCTGACAGTTTGACAAATAGAACGGCCACCATTACTGCATGGTTTCTTTAGTGCTGCCCGACCAAATTTCTATTAAAGGCTCCGACACCGGTCACCGGACATTCTGTACATCACCCTGACAACTTCTGTTACGCGACAGGGATGCCCCCCCTCGCACGCCAATTTATACTGGCACGTCTATAACCCTGGTCGTGTTCCAGGAGCAGGATGCAGCCGAGGAAGCTGAGCGACAGCTTCAGGCTGAGTCTCTTCATCATGGCCGCGGCGGGCTTCTTCCCCTTGCAGGGCCGCAGCAGGGCCCACCTGCTCTACAGCGCCTTCATGATCGGCCTCTTCATCCTGGCGCTCGGCGCCCAGCTCTCCTACACGGCGCTGGTAACCTAAATATACTTGATCATCTGAGAACCAGAAAAAATCATTTTTCCAAATGCATTCTGTCGCCCTCTCCGAGCCTGTGAACCACACCTTTGTTACCCTCTCGTATATTTTAATATTGTCACCCGAAATTGTGAAACGCAGTTCAATTATACCTAATAGTTGTAATACAGGGTAAATGAACGGTGAAATAACAGTAAGTATGCATGATCTTATTGCTCTCCCACATTTGATATATCATCTCTCTTGCATGGCAAGCTTCATAAGAGATGGTTGGCCGTATGTCTACATAGCATCCACATAGACAGACTCATAATTTATAATAATAATCTCCGTAAAGACTGGAATCTTCTCCTCTTCTCTCCGGCTCCATCCCAGCTCGTCGTCGTCGTCGACTGTTGGGGTCAGCCCTCCTCGTCCTTAGGCTGTAGGTTCTTCTGTCCTTGATGACGTCACCCAATCCGTGCAGATTCGTCTATCCCTTTTCATCACCCATGAATTTTCTGGTCTTCCTCTGAATGCAATTCGGGGGAGATCCATGGAGATCGCCTGGTTTCCAATGTGATCGGGTGCTCTGCGTTGAACGTGGCCATACCATCTCAGTTGCCTTTCCTTCATCTTGCTATTGTCTGTGACGCCCAGGCTTCCACGAACCTTTTATTTTGTCACGTGTAGACGCGAATGTTGATTGTTTTTGCAGAACTTGCATGACGTGGACTCCACCGCACCCACGATCTCCATGCTCGGCATCCAGCTGGTGTGCGTGCTGAAGATATACGTCTTCTGGAAGAAGAACCAAAGAATCACGGGACTTCTCCACCAGATGGACGGTAAGATCGCCTTACATCCAGGCACCGGAAGATTAGTAATAATTTATTAAACTATATTATTAATTGATGCGAGCTGTAGCAATATGAAAAGGTCCTTGCCGAGACGCGGACATTTGCAAGAGATTACTCATTTTAACTAACTAACTAACCATCACGCCGGTAGGCAGAGAGGATTGAACGCCACACTCTTCTATCCTGGCACACCACTTTTGCTTCGGCCACATTCATACATCTTCTCACACAAGTTCCACGGTTGTTGCGGCTTTTAACAGGGCCATCCTCAAATACTTGTAGTATCTGATCGTGCCAGGTCTTTCGCGGACGCCCTCTATTCCTGTTGCCATCAACACTCGCCTTAATTACTTATTTCAATGTACTGAATTTGAGATTTTACAGGAAAGTAGTCTATAAATTTATAGGAAACATGGTTTTGGAAGGGATGGATACATAAAATCTAAAATTCACTACATTTTAAATTAGTAATCCTCGGTGACTGCATTCAAAACATTTTTTGAATTTTTTGATTTGCTTTTATACCCCAAAATTTATCTTAATTAATGATGTATGTTTTTTTTAAATATATTTTGTACCCAATATTCTGTCCATAATATTCGGTAAAACGAAATACAAAGCCAGTCCTTTTTCGGGCTGTATCCAATCACGTTTTCTTCGTGTGCACGGCACGAGCTGTTAGTTGGGCTTGTTTTTCACTTGCTCCCGGAGCACATCTCCGGTGAGAAACCGAAAAATATGAATTCTAAACCTTGATAACTTGAGATTTTACAGGAAAATATCCAATAAATTTATAGGCAACATGATTTTGGAAGGGATGGATACATAAAATCTAAAATTCACTACATTTTAAATTAGTAATCCTTGGTGACTGCATTCAAAACATTTTTTGGAAATTATTGCCTTTGCTTTTATACCCCAAAATTTATCTTAATTAATGATGTATGTTTTTTTATGTATTTTTTACCCAGAATCCTGTCTGTAATATTTGGTAAAATGAAATATTCGCGCTTTACTAATCACGCTTTCTTCGTGCGCACGGCAGCGAGTTGTTAGTTGGGCTTGTTCTTCACTCGCTCCCGGAGCATATCACCGGTGAGAAACCGACAAATACCAACTCTAAACCTTGATGACTTATCCTGACGCAGGAGACTCCTGGGTCAGGGCCCACGCGGCCCCGCAGTCGCTGGTGTACACCATCCCGGTCGGCACCGCGCTGCTGGCCATCATGCCGATCCTCAACGGCTTCCTCTGGCTGCTCTTCCCCCTGCTCGGCGCGCCGGAGTACTTCAAGTTCCCCATCAAGTTCTGGATGCCCGACTACTTTGCGGAAACTGCAAAGTGATTAAAAGATATTAATATTTAAAAAAAAAAACGAGCGAGCCTTACAGTAACGGCGAGTGATGTGAAACATTTCGTCATGATCGTAGAACAATGACGGATGTGCAAAAAATTCCATATTGACTTTTTCGGATCGCTAAAGAAGCCATCTAATGGTATATAAAAAGTGTATTTTTCTCATTAATTTAACCGTCGTTATACGAAGTCGGTATAACGACGGTTCTGATTTGCGATCGTAGAACAATGCAGCATGTGTAAAAACGTCGTTTTACTGCGCTGACTATATTTGAGGTTTGAAAGGTATCAACTTTAAATGACTAACCCGAGTTTCAAAGGAAAATCTTTTGTAGTTATCGAGCTATGACATAAAGTGTCTTTATGTAAAAACTTCAAACTGCTCTCCTGCAAACTTGAGAAAAATCACATGCGTCGTTATTCTACGATTATGACGATTTGACATCCCACAATTAAAAATATGAATTGAGCAGCGACAGAAATTAAAAACAGAATTTAAAAAAGTTAATACATACCTATATATTTATTAATTAGTAAATACAAGTAAAGAAAATGTATGTGCATTTCTTTATTATTAAATTTTGCCGCACTAGGTAGGTAGCGCATTTTGTTTAGAAGTGTGTTTGGTCAATTATATGTTTTTATTTATTTTCATAGTTGGCGGTAGTGTGCCAATATACATATTGTATGAAAACTTTGAATAAATATTTAAAAATAATCACATAGATTACACAAAATTAGAGAATGTAAATCATTTACGGTTGTTATTGTTATCAAAGTTACAACATCCACAAGCTTGACACCAGCCTCGCAACATATATACAGAATCAGAAGCATTGGCTGGTAGTGTGCGTCTTTGCTGGACATTGGTTTGCTTATAAACGATGATTTTTTGTCCGTCGCTTATTGGTTAAATGAAATTGCGCGCATCTCATTTCCGTCCTTTTTCACAAAATGATAGCCACAGATTGCAGGAAAGCGAGAGGAAAGATGTTACACATCAATAACTTGATATTTTACTCATTCATCAGGTACTACATGTTGCTGGGCTTCGAGGCGGCGGTCATATCCGTGGCCGGGGCGGCCGAGACGGTGATGAACACCATCATGTGCGGCTTCATGGCCCACGTCAGGGCGCAGCTCGTCGTCCTCCGGGAGAACCTCCAGGCCATAGGCACCAGGCGCCATCTCGCGAGCTGTCGCCAAAACTCCAAGAAACGCCGGAATCCGGTCGGCCCTGCCACCAAGCGCCGAGCGCGCGACGGGAGCCACAAAATGGCGGCCGCCGGTGACAGCGGTCGCAAGATGGCCGCCGAAAATGGCGGAAAAGTGAAAAGTATGTTGGATTCTTTGAAGCAGTACTACAAGCACACGGTGGATTTGTTCGTCCGGGCGGACGGGAGCGGCGGAGACGAGGGTTGCCACGACGCCCCTGCCAGGGCCGGTTCAGACGGGCTGCACGCAGAATTTGTGAAATGTTTAAGGCATCATCAGACAATTTTGAAGTAAGTACCTAATACTGGTAGCCCGTGTACGCGCGTAGAAATTATGCTTCTACAAACAAAAACTTTCTTAAATAACTATCGAAACGTTTGTGAATTCGCGTGTACCTACTGACAGCCGTCAAGAATTCAATGAGGCGTCGTTATTAAGACCAATGATATAATAAACTGTAATTTAACCTTCACGAAAGCCTACTTTAACCCTTCCTTGTCTCCATCCATCTCCTACTCGTCTCCTTATCATGGATCTAGTTTCGTTAGTATAACATTGTATAGCGAAAATATGTTTCAATCCTTCTACTAAATTCTGTGGTTGGTTGGAAGAAATTGCCAACTAGAATTAATATTTATACAAAAGATGAATAAATAAAATAAAAAACAAAGAAGAACAGATAAATCCAATGATATAATAAACTGTAGATACGTCACAACGTGAAATCTTGACAAATCAAAAGTAAGGTAATTGCCTTGCTTGCATTCGTTATCGAACGGACCTTCTTTGTGATTGGGCGCGACGCTACGCCGAAAAAAGTCCCGGGGAAGAGGGAACAGAGTATCGTACACAGTTGTAAGAATGAGTATGTTATTTTAGTCACCGTGACTTCAAATTACGTCATTTTTACGTGATTATTTGATTATGCGATTTGTTTCTCTTTCAATGCAATATTTGCTACATATCGACGGCTCCTACGTATAATATCGTAACCCACAAATCGACGATTTTTAGTTTTTTGTGTATTTCATATGTATTTAATTATATCTTTATTTCCAAGAAAGAAAAAAAAATATTTTGCAATAAATAACGTTTTTTTCGGATGTATTTTATCGTATCTCAAACAATCACATATTTTTTACGAAGAATACCATCGTATGTAACACTTACGATAATTTGCGTTGGAAAATAACATAAGATAATTTTATCGTATGTAACACTTACGATAACATACGTTGGAAAATAACATAAGATAATTATCGTATGTAACACTTACGATAATATGCGTGAGAAAATAACATAAGAAAATTATCGTATATAACACTTACGTTATTTTACGTCGCGTCTTTTCCGAAGTAAAATGTCGTAAGTCATTTATACGATATTTTACGTCACGTCTTTTCCGAAGCATAATATCGTATGTGCATTTCTACAAAAACCTTTAATAATTTCGACTTTTTTGTGATTATTTATGAAACTACAGTATAAAGTAAAATATTGAAACGAAATTTCAAAAAAAATTGGGGAATATTTAAATTTACACCGGACGAAAATATGTTCAAATCCTTCTCCTGTAAAATTGAATTTTGTGGGTTACGATATTATACGTAGGAGCCGCCGATATGAAAGCCGGCTAGTACCTATGGGAATAACGTGTCTATATTATAATATCTACGTCAATGAAAGCAACTAGCCAATTTCACGTTTAATCCATTTTCGGCCCAAAACGGTACCTAATGCAGGTCTTCAAAAGTTTCGAAACTATACAACTTTGACAGCCGCATTGAATGTCGAATGAATGAATGTGTTTTTTGTATTGAAAACGAATACTCATTTTTTGTCGCGGTAAATAATTCTCGAATATCGCTTTAATCGCTTTTGGCATGGTGACAAACAAAAGCTTTCTTAAAAACGATTGTTAAACATTTGTTAACTCGCGTGCAAACACAATCTCACAGCTGACAACAGGGCCGGATTTAGACTTGATAAGGCCCTAAGCTATTTGAGATATGGAGCCCTTTGTAAGTCCAGTTGTTCTGTCAGTGCCAAATATGATTTATAGGTTAAACTGAATACAATTAAGAAGCAAGTAGGTATGTAGATAGTGAAATAAGAAATCTTTAACTTGAAATAATTTTTATTCACAACAAAATTAAAAATGCAAACTCTGATAAAAAGAAGCCAAAGTTCTTTTAAAATGCAGAGTTTACAAAAGCTTAATATCTAATCTCTTGAATCGTGTTATAAATATTAAGAATTATATTGAACTAAATTATTTTTTATCTTGCCTTTGCTAGAGCAAATGATCCCTGATGACATCATCAAATGATAAACTACGTAGTTTGTCACTTTCTAAATGTGGATGGCACAGAGGAAACATAATTTATCTTGAATCTTCAGCTGAGTAAAAGATCATTCTCCAGAGAAATTTGCAACCATCATACTAAGAAACAATGTCAAAATTCAAAACTAGGCACAATAGTGCTTTGTTCTTCGGAAAGACGAGCTAAAAAATTTGAAAAATTTACGAACCTATAACCTGACGACTGTGACAATCTCCAAATTGATGTGTTTTCAGTTTCGTGAAAGAGATGAAGTCCATATTCACCTGGGCCGTGTTCACGCAGTTCACCATTTCAGCTATCATCATCTGTTCCGCCACCATCCAGATCACCATGGTAAGTAAACCCTTCTTCGTCATCTTGTGCTCTATCCGTTCAATGGACATTGGCTATCATCACTTTATTTATGGTCAGTCTACTGTGGAGCAGGAATAGCTCCATTATGTTCTACTTCTTCCAGGGCCCTGACTTCCGGTAATTTTACGCTGTATTATGAGGTGAATGATTCGTTCTTCTCAGGATTTCTTGTCACATGTCCGAGATATTAATCCGAGCTATAACATCTTCATTTGTAACTCTATCCATCCTGCTTAGTTTGATTGTTCTTCTGTAGCAGGTAGTAGATATACATATCAAATGCTTCACGTCACCTTATCAATTCTTCAGAAAGCGTTGCATCAGACCATTCACATTCGTAATTGTATTAGCAATCGCACCCATCTTACTTATAGTATCATCAGCGTTTCAAACATGCAAGAAAGGGCCGTTCTTATAAACGAAAGACCAAATATCCTTTAGTATATGCCTGTCTCAACACAGAAATTTCTAGTGAGACAGGTACAGTCCAAACAAATCTTTTATATTCAACTTAAATAGAAACAAATGAATAAAATATCGACAATTAACTGACGGATGGTTGTTCGTAAGTCAATATTACCAACATTTGTTTTATAAAACTTTTTTAACCATCCATAAGTATCGCAATATTTTTGAGCTCTTGACAATGATTATGGAGCTGTCAGAGACAAAACGTAATCGAATATTTCCCTTTCGGTTGTTATTCATCCAACGAACATAAATACAAGAGTTCCTCGATATTATTACCTGCAAACATTTTTTCTTGAAAATGTAGCAGCACGATAACTATATATTTTTACACAAACAGCATGATCACAAATCGACAATTGACCTTACCTAAAAAAATAATATGTCAAACTGTCATATCATCCAATTAACGGAGGGATAACTGGTAGTTCGACCCTCAGTAAGTGGAACCTTGGTAAAGTTTGACTAACGAACCTTTATAGGAGGAAAAAAATTGAGTTTCAAATTGACATTTATTTGATGGGCGTTTATAAGATAGGCTCTTAGGACGACCAAATTTAAATAAAAGTACAAACATTTGCATTTAACAATATTTTGTGATGTTGTGATCCTTACTATTCTATTTAAGTATCCATATAATCAAACCACCTGAGTGACCCTTTTTCTTTCCTAGTCTCTGAGCTACTATTAAATTCCTCCTTGACGTGTCATAAATGGATTTGCCAGATATATATCTAAACAACCATTTCCACTGCATTTAGGCTGTTTTTGTTCCTCTTTTTTCACATTCCAGGCTTCATTTCGATACACTTGCTTCGTGTTACAGATTACTAATGGCGATAATTGAATTCAGAACATCATTCACTTTATTTCCTTCTTCCTCATTCTCAATCTTGCCCTAAGTAAAAATACCCCCAAATACGCAAACACACTCATCTGTTATAAGAGTTCTTTATTTACTATCACTAAGGGCTGGTTGAATAAACTTGGATTACCAATTAATATTTGGATAATAGACAATTTAAACAGTGAATCTCGTTTAAGCCAGTGTGCACACGCACTGCACTGTGTGTAATATAATTCATGTCTGTCATTAAAATCGTTATTAATAAATTTTTCAACATGCTACATAAATACCTACAAAAAAACCTGTTACTAAAGGAAATTTCTCTGGAATCTATGAAACCTACAACTTATTGGACAGTAGTTTTTGAAATCAATTGCCAACTCAGTTATCCTTTAATATAAGTACATGTATAAGTAAATATTTAATCAATTTATGATAGAGTAAAGAATGTATATTATATTAGGATATTAGATATTAGGAATGAATGTAAGGCTGATCATAGCATAATTAACAGAATTAAAAAAAGGGTCGCTCAGATGGTTTGGGCATGTTGAGCGAATGAAGGAGGAAAGAATGGTAAGAAAGATATATAATGCAAATGTTGATGGCGCCATAAAGAGAGGGCGACCGCGGAAGACGTGGCATAACCAGATTAACCAGATACTGGAAGATGGTAGAAAAGGAAGGTAGAAAAAAGAAAAAAGGAAGATGGAAGAAACTAGCTCAACAAAGTCTATACCATTCAAACGTGGAGTTCGACAAGGGTGTATATTGTCACCTATGTTATTCAATTTATACTCCGATCTAGTATTCAAGGAGGCTTTGCATGACATAGAACTGGGGGTCAAGGTTAACGGTGTACACGTCAATAATATCAGGTATGCGGATGATACAGTCATTCTGGCAGATAGTATGGAAGACTTACAAACACTCGTAAACAGAATTAATGAGGCTGGTGTGAGACTGGGTCTTAACATGAACGTGAGTAAAACAAAGTTCATGGTGTTTAGTAGGCAAGATCACACGGGAGCACGCCTCACATTGAATGGGGCTGGTATAGAGAGAGTGACAAAGTTTAAATACCTTGGAAGTATCCTAGCGGAAGACCTCGACCCAGAAACCGAAGTCAAATGCAGAATTGAAGCATCGCGAGCTGCTTTTAACAAAATGAGACAGATATTCTGCGATGACAATCTTAACCTGAAACTTCGACAGCGACTGGTCAAATGTTATATATGGTCAGTCCTGCTGTACGGAGTGGAATCGTGGACCCTCAAAGTGAGTAGCATGAACCGGCTGGAGGCGTTCGAAATGTGGATACATCGGAGAATGCTCCGGATACCCTGGACGGATATGGTCAGCAACACAAGAGTTCTTCAAAGAGCTAGAGTGAATAGAGAGTTGCTGACAAATATCAAAATCCGAAAGGTATCGTATTTGGGTCATGTGCTCAGAGGAGAAAAATACGAATTGCTCCACCTGATTCTTATGGGCAAGATAGAGGGTCGTAGAGGTGTTGGAAGGAGACAAATTTCCTGGCTCCGCAATATACGCGACTGGACGGGCATAAGAAGTGTTGGAGAGCTGTTTCGTGCTGCCCAGGACAGGGACGCTTTCTCTCGGGTGATAGTCAACGTTGGGGGGACCTGACATGACACCAAAAGAAGAAGAAGGAAGATGGTACCGTTAGAAGCCTCAACAACCGGCGAGCTTGCATGCGAAGATGTATGAATGTGGATGAGGCAAGAGTTGTATGTCGTGACAGAAGAGTGTGGCGCTCTATCGTCTCTGCCTACCCTCACGGAGAAACGGCGTGATGGTAAGTTAGTTATTTTAAATGGCTATTTTGTCATGTGACATCTTTGAGGGTTGAGTGGTCGATGTGGATGTTGCTGCCTTTGCTTCTCTACCACTCATATATGTATAACATTTCTTCTGTATAAAATGAACTTCAAACTAATGGTGATAAATAAAACTCTCAAACACTTTTTAAAGAAAATATATTTAAATATACAAAATAATTATAAATATAGGACCTTAAAATTACAATGTTCCACAGTGGTATTAGGTTTCTGGCATGTCTCCTCCAGGCACCAACTGCAACAAATAAAATCAAAAAATTAGCATCTTTAAACTGACATTTCGACTGCCCCAACGAACGAGGCAGTAACTCAAATAAGTAGATTTTTCAGGGGGACACTTTTAAGATTCGAACCGGATTTCTAATTCTTTTTTGAATCTTCACAATTTTTTTTTTGTGTGTGTAGGTAATATTTAAGACGATCTTACTAGTATAGCCTGCCCAACATAACTTGGCGTGCGGCGGGATTAGAACTAAAACCCGCCCCGCCCGCACCCGGCAGCATCCCCTCGCCCTGTACTTCAGTACAATTTTGTATTTGCTCGGGAGCTGTGACATCTTGATTACCAATACACACTGAATTATTATGTCCAAAACAACCAAAACAGTCCGGGGTGGTGCAAGAACAATAGCCAATGAAGTATTAAAGTTTTGCGAAGCTGAAAAAGCAAATAATGGACCGATATTACCGTCTGATAGTTTGACATGAGTTTGACAGATAGAGCGGCCGCCGTGGAGCGCGCTGTTACCCGACCAAATTTATATTGACACTGGTTACCGGACATTCATTACATTATGTACTGTGTAATAAATTTACAACCTGGCAACTTCTGTTTCGCGACAGTGGCGACCTCCCTCGCACGCCTAGTTATCGTGGTGGCACTCTAATTGAGATGTTTTATTATAATTTACATTCCTACCTACTTCGATATTACATGGAAAAAAATGGTTAACTGATTTACTAGTTTTGTAAAATTCATATTTTTATCTGTCAAATATTGCATTTGAGATACTGCTGTCTTTGCTATAGGTGGGCAATCATGGCCTAAACCTAAAAATGGTACTAACTCAAATACCTAGAAAATTGAGTTACTGCCTCGCTCGTTGGAGCAGTCGATTTATCTGTCATTTATTCAGTCTAATTCTATTGTAAATTTGAATTCAAAAATACACAGACCAAGTAACGGCGTTTATTGATTTATTTTTATATTAAAAATGTTACAGATTTTGGTTGGACTATGCTTGTCTCACTACAAAACATCTGTGGCGAGACAGGCAAAGTTGTTTTAACAAAGTTTATTTGAGTAGCTTGTTGGCCTTGTGGTTAGGACACTCGCCTCGTGATCCAAAGGTCGCGGGTTCGAATCTCACTCCAGACTAGCAAGTTAGTCCTATTTTCATAGCACAAGCGTTTAGCTTAGTTTGAAAATAGTAAGAATATTGATGTGACACGTATTCCGTGTTCGCACCTCTATTTTAAAAAAAAAAAAAAAAAGTTTACTACAATATTTTCCACATAAAGCACACAAATACACCGTATATTATATAGATTATACATTAAAATAAGTATGTAAGTAGTAGAATATGAGTGCAAGAAAAAATAGTATTTTAAAAGCATTTAAAAAGAAGTAAGCAACAGAATATAGAAATGAATAAAAAGACATCTTAATAACTGTGTCCTGGTACATAGTTAGATATATATAAAAAATATGGAAACAGTAAGTATGAGCCAGAAAAACAGTAGTGTAAAACCAAAGAGTCTGTCATAATAAACGAGTAGCAAGGTAAGCGTAGCAAGGCATTATTGCTTGCCCAACATAAATTGGCGTGTGGCAAATTTGGAACTAAAATCCATCCCGCCTGCACCCGGCGGTAACCCCTCGCCCTGTCATTCAGTACAATTTTGTATGTGTTCGGGAGCTGTGACATCTTGATTACCAATATACACCGAATTATTATGTCCAAAACATCCTAAACAGTCCGGGGTGGTGCAAGAACAATTGCCAATGGAGTATTAAAGTTTTGCGAAGCTGAAAAAGCAAATAATGCACCGATATTACCGTCTGACAGTTTGACAGACAGAACGGCTGCCATTACTGCTTGGTTTCTTTAGTGCTGCCCGACCAAATTTCTGTTAAAGGCTACAGCACCGGTCACCGGACATTCTGTAAATTATGTATTGTGTAATAAATTTACACCCTGGCAACTTCTGTTACGCGACAGAGACGCCCTCCTTCGCACGCCAATTTATAGTGGTTGCATTCTAATATCATTGTTTTCAATAGTATAATTGTTTTTAATTATTATCTATTGAGTGTGTTGCTTGGAATACACAACCAGATATATGTCGAAATTGAATAGTTAAAGATATATGTCACATTGAATCGCATTTGGGCAGAATCTTCAGTGTGAAAAATAGTAATGCGCTTTGGCTCTCAACATGAATGGAAATATTTGGATTTTTTATTTTCTAGTACAACCTGTCAGGGATATTATAACTAGGGAATGCAATCCGGACTATCCGTAATCTGAAAAATCCAGATATCTGCACATTTTTACTAGACCTCCAAATCCGGATTTGAAAATCGAATCTGGATTATTTGAATAATAAGAAATTTTAACAAAAAAATTGAAACGAGAGAGTTTGCTGTTCGCGCATCTCGCGGGTGTTGAGTCTCTCGGCTCTGGAGATTAGCGGGGCGCGGCACGGGACGCGGGTCGAGCAAGTGTGTTTAATAATTTGACAAGGAGTCTATTTTTGTTCTTCAGAGTTTCTTTTAATTTGTACCTGTTGATTATTTTATTAACGTTGTTGCTCAGCACGCGAGTCACAAACTGACTATTTTAATAAGAAAAACACCATAATTATGGTATTTAATTATAATAGTTTGAATAATTTCAAATAACAAAAAAATTTAAAAAATCATTTGATTCGATTTTCATGTGCTTTTATTTTAATCCATAAAATCCGGATTGGAACAAAATCCGTTCTTTAAAATCCGGATTTTAAAACAGAACGGATTTGTATTCCCTAATTTCAACCCAGGCTATGTACACAGGGTGTTTCTGCATTAGGTTCACAGGATTACAAGAATATGAGTCACTTTGTGAAAAATATCAACAATTGTGGAGATAAGAGTTGAATTTGAATTTTATAAAATATTTCTGACTTTTCTTTGGTAAAATGTTGGACTATCATTAATCTTTAACGATCCATATCCTTATTTAAGTACCCCACACAATCAAAGAGGATTACCCGTAAATTAACATTAATTATTATTATAATTAACATTAATTTGAATCAGAATTATTTCACGGTTTTAAGCAAACAAGAGGAACAAAACAAACCATGGTGATGTTGTTTCCGTTGAGCAGGATCTGGTCCAGCTTAGTGACGCGCCGTCCCTCCGGCGTGGACTCGTACTCGGTGACGTCCTCGAGCAGCATGTTCACAAAGTCGTCGAATCCCAGCAGGGTCCCCACGATCTCCTTGTCGTTCTTCATGATGATGTGGATGCGGGAGCCGATGCACTTGTCCACCAGCTCTGCAGTGTTTTTAAACCCCATTTATTTTAATTCATTATAAGTAAAATATTTCGGACATGCGATGAGACGTCCAGAGAAGCGGGAGATCTTGCAGCTCATGATGCGGGGAATGATTGCCGGAAGTCAGGGCCCGGAATAATCCAAGAATATGGTCCCGTTGTTCATACAATGAAAATAAGTATTTCACTATATAATTTAATGTCTTGTTAATTTAATCTAACTAAAATAATCGTAATCTAAATTAAACAAACCAAACCCAATAACTTAACCTAACCAAACCAAACCTAATAACCTAACCTAACCTCATATATTGCCTATGAAATGTCAAAATATGCAGTGCATTTTTCGAAACTTTAAAGTGTAATATCTTATTTAATAGTTACTTTTTAAACGTAAATTATCTTTCATTTTGTTATTAGCACATTCAATAATATAATGAAATAATCATTTTCGTTGTATATGCAATGGGACCATTATCTTGGATTTAGCCCATAAATGATGTCAGTTTTTGCGCTAGCAAGTTAAAAAGCAGTTATTTTAAGTTTAAAACGAAACATTTTTGACACAAGAAACC
This sequence comes from Agrypnia vestita, assembly GCA_016648135.1. Lineage (NCBI taxonomy): Eukaryota > Metazoa > Arthropoda > Insecta > Trichoptera > Phryganeidae > Agrypnia > Agrypnia vestita. Next base: position 70,991 of record JADDOH010003271.1, on the reverse strand, counting down.
ATAGAAAATTATCCTTCCTTATCGAATCCAGTGGGGAAAAGGCCAATTTCGTGTTAAAAACGGAGATAAGCTCTTGGGAGCAATAATCTCCAAATTCAAATTCACAATGATTTTTTCTCAGCTAATGCGGGGTATTCATTACATTGCATGGCAAGCTGCCGCGCTGCGCCGGCGTAATGCAGGATCGTATAGTTGACATGAAAGATAATGAATGGGTCCATTTATGATAAACGTGATTTGGCATTTTCTATGAATAAAACAGTAAAAACATATATTTTATATGGGCATCTATAGAGTGAAGTGTCAAAAATGCAACATTTTCAAACTTAAAATAACTGCTTTTAAAGTTGCTTGCGCTAAAACTTGACATCATTTATGGAATCAGGACCCTTTATTAGGCCAGGGAAAAAAACGGGCCGTCGTTGAATGGATAGGGTACGAGAATAAGAAGTAAGTTTTAGATAGGTTAGGTTACAAATGGATAAATATTGTGTTCGTATAAAAGCATGTAGATACCTACCTATATGTTCATACTCACTATTTTAATATAAATCAATCATATGTGTTAGGTTATGAAAACAAATTTTTGTAGTCAGCTGTGAGCGACCACGGTAATGGATGCCCATAGACATTTAAACATGCATCCATAATAAATTATGTCGTATTTGTATATTCACAGAAATGCATCACCGCTAGCGAGTTTAAGAACGTAAATAAAATAACATTTTGACAACTAACCTAGCGGCAGCAAGGTGGATGGATTGGCTGGAGTTGTTACTTGAGCCATTTTGTCAGTTGGCCGGTATATATAGCGTTGATAAATCTATAAACAACCTCTAGAAATGTTGTCGAATCAATATTGATTGTATATTCGAACGAAGAACAAACTTGAAAAGAACACCGAAGAAAGCCAAAGTGACAGCGGTTTGAAATGAATGTTGCCACATGGAAAAAATGTGTCGAAGGAATGTAAAAGGCTGATGGATATAAAATAAACTAACCAACTCCATATCGTCACACAAAGGGCCATTTGTATCAATTTGGTTTATAGTACCTAACAGAGCACAGAGTATAAAATTGTACGGAGATGAACTAAACCTCTTCTTAAGGCGAGAGGAGTGATACATTTATACTGCAGTTAAAGTATTATAGCATGTATTTTTTTACCGAAACTAGTGGTGAGGCGTATTCGGTAGAAGCGTCATTCTAGGTGGTAAAATGCTGTTTTCTTTTCAGGTTAGCTCGAAATCTATCGAATTCTACTTCAGCGTAATTTTCGCCTGCGGAATGTGTACAGAGCTCGCCATTTATTGCTACTTCGGGGACAACATCATAGAGGAGGTGAGACATTATTTCTTTCTCTAAAATGTTATGGGAGATGTTTAGTATTAGTACAACGAAACGATCAACCTCAACTAAATTTTAATTTTAATTTTCTGTGCCGAAGAATCGGGGTTTATCATATATTTAAACAAACAATTTTACTTTTTCACATGTTTAATGATTTGGGTAATATTTGCAGAGCTCGTTGTTGCCGGAGGCGATATATAAGTGTGAATGGCTCTCGTCTGACGTCGCCTTCAGGCGAAAGATGCTCATCTTCATGGAAACGACCAGGGTGCCCATCACCATCTCAGCGGGAAAGTTCTTCCAGCTCTCCAAGCAGACATTTCTTAATGTAAGTAAAACAACACTCGGGGACAGTGGAGTGGGACCCGCCACAGACTCAGTGCCGTTTTATTAACAAAAGCTCGCATGACGGCCTTTCACTTTCGCTATCCAGATTGGCACTATTTAAATGCTGAAGCGTTTTCCTCGCCACCCTGCAGGCACGGCAAGGAGACCGCACAAACCACATCTCTGGGTAAGTTACATTGTGTAAAGTGATCACTTAAGCCAGTCGTACGATAGGTTGAAAGGCCTATGAACACCCAAAGACTTCCATACCTACTTTCCCATAAAATATGCTATAAATATATACTAGGACTTGAACAAAGACGATCCATGAACCAGTGATCCATCATTTTTGTCACTTTGGAACTAGTGTAAATATATTTATTTTTATATCATACGGACTTTTTGCAGCCATGATTGACTCTCGAAATGGCATTAGAGAAAAATAACTCTCAACCTGGCGACGAATGAGCAGGAACGACAGGAGCTTTCGCTCATGAAGTGGGGGGTGTCCATTCAATGCAAAAAATATTTCAGATGGTGATTTTACTTAATCTACTTCACGATTTACAGTCTAACAGTTAAGAATTGTCACAAGTTACAAGTTCAGTTATACAGAGGGAACAGATACGAAACGTGTGCACTCGTCGAAGCAAGGGAGTGGAATTGGGCTCGCTGTAACATGCCATTTCCGTCGATTGTTCTTTCCATAGATATCGCCGTCAATGACAATTTTGTTTTATTACAGATTCTCAAATCGTCCTACTCCTACTACGCGGTCTTCAAGGGTTTGCGAGTGAACAGGAATTTTGAACAATAAGAAGAATAAAAAATATCATAACTCACGTTGAACCTATCTTAATTCACTTTAATTTAAGATGTATGTACATTTGGAATTTCATTTTAGCACTGCACTGAAATGAATTATATAATTTAAAATGAAGTAGAATAAATAGTAGGTATTGAGCAGCTTGTTGATGTAGTGGTTATGATTCTCGCCTAGTGAACCAGTGGTCGGTAGTTTGGGCCCCATTCGAGGACACCAGCAAGTTAGTCCTAATTTCATAACAAAAGCGTTTAGCTTAGTTCAAATATAGTAAAAATATTGATGTATCACGTATTCCGTGTTCGCGTCTGTATTTTATTCAACGAAAAAAATGAAAACTGGGAACCTTCTATGGAAAATGTAATGCAAAGCGAGGGCTGCATTGAACGTATTGCGCAGCAAAAAAGTTTTCGAATGAAAAATATGCGATGCTGTGTTCCCCGTATTTTTATATGGAATGGAATCATGGCTGATCGACCCAAACAAGACTGACGCTCTCTCTTTTTATAGCAGCGCCACCTCATACTCCTGTTACGGTGGCCTACCTGAATACACCACAGTTACTAACGACAATGTAGTGATTCGGAAGCGAAAGGAAAAATATAACCTTAAAATAATATTGCAATATTGTGGTCATATCATGAGATATCTAGAGAAGAATCAAATCCTTCATCTCAGTATTCAAGGCGAAATCGCGAACAGAAGAAGTCCTGGGAGACGAAAAACATCCTGGCTGAAAAATCTATCTATTTTGCTGCTGAACTTGCAAGTTTAGCAAGAACTGAACTCAAGACTGTGAGGCTTTATTACTTTTCATGTACTCAATGCAAACAACGAGATCTCCAAGTCCATTTCTCACCAAGTTTCACAATATAAATCTAAGCCTTTTCTCTTTTTACCTGGAATTAATTACAACAACGATCTTATCCAGTAAATATTCTTCATGAGGAAGTCCAGTTTAAAAGCTTGGTAAATTAATAGTCGTTCAAAGGGGTGAATAGGTGGTGTTGGTGATATACCTACGCTTACCATAAACAAAATTGGAACTAGAGGTGGGTAGTTCGCTAACGTGTCAGTTACATTGAACTAGAGATACAGTTCCCGATTCCAACTCAATCTAGTTTGCGATTTAGATTGAACATTGTACGTGAACTGGAGATCCAAAATATCTGTAGACCGAAATATAAACGATACAATCGATGAAATTACTAGAACAAAAGGGTATTTTTGCTGTCATCGCGACCTTGGTTCATATCACTACGATACAAATGTTCTAAGATTTTCACGGCAGTTCAGAATCTTGTGTATAGTTTTCTGGGATATTATTCCGAGTGTATCTGACCTCTCTCTGGTGTTAAGGTTGATTATAAACACTTAACTCCAACGTCAACACTTACTCGTTATGTCAGCCCTGATGATGGACCCTGTATTGGGATCCGAAACGTCGACCATATCCCAGAAAACTACACACAAAATATATCATTACGATATTTGAAAAGATATGCTCCTTTGTTCGCGAATGACTTGGTCTCAACATTGCATGATTTCAGTATACATGTCTTGTAAAATAAGCGCTGTGACATAAAAAATATTCAGAGGTTCGGCGGACGTGTCGTTTTAGTAGAATTGTAATTGTGTTGAAAATTTTTTCATTCCGTATTGGATATGAAGTTCATTGATGCGCTCATGTCGGTGTTCTACAGAACTACTGAACGATGAGCCAAAAACTGAAATGAGTTATTGGGCCAAGTGAACTATGTCGTTCGAACGAACGGGTCTTTTCGATCCGTTCTGTTTTGGTTATACTGATTCATTAATACATATCCTCTTATGGGTCTTAACCACGTCTTTTTGCACTTTATACTCATGCGATGATCTATATCTTGGCCTTAAATCTTGAACCTCATTCTTAATGCTATTTTTTACAGTGTGTCTAATTTCTCAAGCACAGGAAGTGTACTATGTAACATATTAAAATGCTTTTAGATTGTATTTTTATGTCACACAAGGGTTACTTATCTAGGTTATTAAAAACCTAATAACCTTTACGTTAAAAATAAAATGTAATAAAAGATATGCACCTAAATATAAAGGCTTTCTTTCCGACTACACATTCACTAATATATCGCCGGTCCGACATACTGGACTTCCGCGGAGTCCCCTTAAAACAGTCTTGTCCAAAAATGTGGACTTGATGGCGCATTAAAAAACTTTGATCTATTTTAAAGATTAAAAAAAACTTATCTCAATAAAAAGAATACAAACTATTTGTTCATGTTGTCTGTTTATTTATATATGACAAACAACTTTTGTACACTTACATAGAAAATTTGATTAACAAGGTTAGGGATGAAATTGCCGCGGCTATCTGAACTGCGGACTGCTTAAATTGGTGGAAGAAAATTATTAAGGACGTCAGCAGAGAAAAATCAGGACACCTTATTACGGCTTTGCACGCTTTTAATCAAGAGTTAGTTAAAGTTTGTTGTTTATGGTCTAATCAATAAACATCCATAGGCAAAGGCATAGAGATAACCACAAGACATTGATTACTAATTGCCGTCTATCTTACTTATCTATGCTGTAAAATGGCGTCTGCTATATATGGTTTTATTATCGATTTACATTTTTTTACTTTTCCATTCTGAGACCTCAGTATTCTAGCCTACTCGCAAATTAGAGGAATTAGAAACAAATCGACCTGTTCTTATATCATCCGCGCTGTAACCGATATGGAGGTGAAGCAAGAACAGTTGGGTTCTTCAGATGAAGAAGACAAGGGTCGTCTTCCTCCATACGTTCGTCGTCATCTAGCTGTCAAAGTGGAAGCTGCTGATCCCAGCAGTGGATGCACGCCCCCTGACTATGCCGTGGATGTCTGGGTGCCTGACGTCAAGGAGGAGTGCGCTGGAAGCTCTCGGGGTGATAGCAAACGGCAGACTATTGGTGAATATTGTTGATTTATCTGTTCTTCTTTGTTTTTTATTTAATTTAATTACCTTATGCATAGATATTAATGCTATTTGGCATTAATGAAGTATATTTATTCCAATCCCATAATTGAATATTTAAATAATACTATACAAGTAATTTTTATGTTCTCGGTGGGGGAAAAAATTAGCGTCAGGGCGACAGGCGTGTGTCCCGATCTCATTATATTTTTTTGTTAATATTAATTATATTATTGATCTTTGCTCTCGTTATGAGGAAAATTTTGCGTCAAGGCGTCAAGTATTAGGCGTATGTCCTTCCTAAAGATCAATTTATTTTTATTATTATTAAAATTCTATAACATTTATTAGTTGCATTTTTTAATTGCTTTAAAATAAATTTTCCTCTAATATTGTGTTTTCTGTGATGTGTTATTCACCTAATTGTCATAAAATATCACATTAGGACTATATATATCAGATTCATTGATAACATACTGATAATCTGTAAATGATCATTATCAGCAGTTTTCTGTCCTTTGTCTTATGAAAGCCTCCCCAAGTATCTCCCATTTTTTTTTACATAATTATTCTATGCCATGTATTTCAGAAAATTTAAAATTTCTTCAATCCAGCTGGTTTGAGGGAAGCATCTCGGCTTCTTTATTCACTGATGTCTGCGTTTGTTTAACGGTTGGCCTGACATTTCATTTCTTTATTCTATCACACCGTTTATACTTGTCTATACATTTTTCAGTTCTTGTCTCCCATCAAAATATTTATTTCAGTCATTATATATCTTTAATGCCTAAAGCGGAAAGTGAAAGCTGTATTATTTTTTTTTATCCAAATTACGGAGATGTTATTCGATGAAACCATTTTTATTTTGTCATTTAAATTTTCGTTATGCTTTCAGAACATACTGTCAAACTGGAGGATCACAAGACTTGTTTTCCCATAGTTATCCAGCAGCAGCCAGATAGCCAGGAAGTGTGTGAACAAAATACGAAAGGGTTCTTTTGCCCAACGATACCGCAACTCGCTAGCAGTTCACTAGGAGACGGAGTAACAATGTGCAAGATTGAAAAGCCATTTGCTCGTGAAGACTGTAAAAAAACATTTAGTAACAAAGATGATATATTGATACATGCAACTTCGTATACAGGTGATAAACCACACCTCTGTAACGTGTGTAATAAATCGTTTAGTAGAAAGGATAATCTCAAGTCGCATATAAAAATTCACTCGGGAGTGAAGAGCCTCAAACCGTTCTCCTGCGAAGTGTGTAAGAAGTCGTTTCGCCGAAGAGTGGTCTTGTTGGACCACATGAGGAACCACACCGGAGAGAAACCCTTCGCCTGTGAAAAGTGTGAGAAAACATTCAGTCAAAAAGGCGTCATGGTTGTGCATATGCGAACGCACATAAAGAAAACATCGTTTATTTGCCAAGTCTGCAATGAGACATTTAACCGCAAAAGTAGTTTATCAAATCACTCAAGAATGCACACAGCTGAAAAAACTTATGATTGCGAAGAACGCAACGTGGAACAGGAAGACAGACCATTCTCGTGTGAAGTGTGCAAAAAAACATTCAGTCGCAAAGGCGATCTGTATTTACATGCAAAAGTACACACAGACGATAAACCCTTCGATTGTGAAGACTGTAAGAGATCGTTTAGGCGGAAATGCGAACTTTCGATGCACAAGAGAACTCACACAAAAGAAAAACCCTTCAATTGTGAAGTTTGCAAGAAAAAATTCAGCCGAAGAAGCTTCTTGTCTCTGCATTTGAGGTCTCACACGGGGGAACGTCCTTTTGCTTGCGAAGTCTGCAGCAAGACGTTTAGTAGGAGAGATTGTTACTTGTTGCACTTGAGAACTCACACTGGCGAAAAGGCATACGTTTGTGAAGTGTGTAACAAAAGATACAGTAGAAGAAGCGGTCTAACAGTGCATTTGAAAACACATATAGGAGACAATAAATTTTCTTGTCAAATTTGCCAGAAAGGATTTCGCCGGAGAAGTCATTTGATTGTTCACTCGATAACACACACTGGAGGTTAAAGTATGCTCAACATTGCCTTCTTCTTCGTCCTGTTATCCTAGGAGATTCGGGGACTCGTAGACCCGTCTAGGTGCTTTCATCTTCCCCTATCTGGATCGGGTTTGTGCGGCAGATTTAAGTTCTTATGTCAAAGAGAACCTCGTGAGCGACAGGCAGATGCCCTCTTACAATACCACGGATGTCAGGGTGCCTGACATGAATAAAGAGAAGGACCGCTCCATCTAGGTGTTTAAAGCTCTGGTGTTCTCCATAGCTATGTATGGAGATGAAACACGAGCCCTGAGAAGTGAAGAAGGAAACGTGGTCCACCCTGGGAAACCTGAAAATTTAAAAGATTTTCAGTAAATTATTAAATGCCACGGTAGACACCTTCACGTGCAACTTGACATGTTATTATTATGTGATTGTACCTTTTTTATTTAAATTTGTTTACTTACACGACACAAAGTACAAAAAGAGTTGAGCGAGTCTTACAGTAGTCGCAAGTGATGTGTAACATCTTTTCTCAGTAACGCTCTATTCGTTTTTTGGTAACGACTCGACTTTGGACGAGTCGGTAATGAAGTCTGCTGCTCGAGCAAGCAGTTTGGATGAGTCCGTAAATGTATTTATTCATTCTCGCAGAGAAAACCTTAAAATTGTGTGAAAAACCCAAAAAGGGATTTCGAACCAAAAAGATACGTAGGCACCATTAACCAGCCTTATATTTGAAAAGTATATGACAAATGAACAGCTGATTTTGTTTATATTTTTTCATTTAGAATAAAACTAGCTGCAACCGGTCAAAAATGATGGAACATTGGTTCGCGTCTTTGCCAAGTCATAGCAAAGACTATTTATAGCATCTTATTGACGCTTCGCGGAGAGGCGGCCGTAGCAACGTACGTGAAACGGCTCGCTTCAGTTTGGTGACCCGGGGTTCAAGCCCCATCTCCGGCCGTTTAATTTGTTTTTTAGTCGTGAATTCGAACACATTTACGGGATAGACGGACAGACAGCGAAATTATGACATTTGATTCTTTTACAACCAATTTATTTTGTCAGAATCAATAAAATATATGTTTTACATTATTTTTATCGGCCAGTTTTTAACTAAAGTTATCCTGAGATGTTAGAAGTATAAATTTAACAAAATCCTAATTTATTGATTTTGGCATTTTCTTCCGACAATGCCTAATCTAAAGTCTTATCTCCCGAATAAAATTAATAAATTTAAATTCTGAACATTTTTTCATTTTTACTTCCTGTCTCAAGTTTTCGTCGTCGCATTCACGAAATTAGTTCATGAAACCGAGCATTAAGACGCTACACATCAAAGATAACTATTTTCCATCATGGTTTATAAAATGGATAAACGACGAATATTACGCAATAAAAATAAAATGATATAATGTTTTAAATAATGTTGGCGTAAGAATTAAAGTAAAGTAAGAATTAAAAATAAGTATTAAACAATGTTATTGTATATCGTACCCACTCTGACACAGGATTGTCCTAGTGAGGGGTACTTTTAGAAAATCTGTATCATTTATAAAATAACATTTGACATCTCACAATTAGAAATATCAATTGATCAGCGACACAAATTAACCTCAAAATTTAAAATAGCTAAATACGGAAATATTTATTCGAATAATTATTTATTATAAAACACACTTCAATTTTTTATCAATGATCTGCATTTTTTCAAACACTCATTAACAAAAATACATTTATTAATATATCTACTAGACTGCTTGCCCGTGTGTGTGGTGTGTATTCGAAAGTAGAAAAAGAGAACTATCTGTGGTATTTTCGAAATTTAAATCGGTTATCAAACGCTCGAGTAACGTCGAAACTTGGTTTAAAAAAACGGACATCGGTTGCCAGTAGACGCTGCGCGCCGAGCTCCCCTTTCAGGAGACTTTCGTGTCGCGCAAATCGGACTGCGCGTTCGAGAGTTACGGCCGAAATGGGTAGCATAGACAGATGGCGACCGCTGCGCGGCTGAAGCGCCTGCTGCGCGGTCTAAGTGTCTAAGTGTGTGTAGAGATCCTTGCAGTACCCCTGTTGTTGAGGATAATGTACTTGCATAACTTTTTCTTGTACGATTTTTCAAAACGGTATTGCAAGCCAGTACCTCACGGCAACATCAACACATCAGCTCTGATGAATCGGGAAAGGGATCGGAAAGGTTGACGTGTTTTGATAGTTCGAATATTCATGGCAGAATAACCCTCACACTCTTGGTTTTTATTTGTTGAACTCACCGCTTTTGATAAAGTATTGAGAGCAAATAATTGATCACGACGCTTAATGATTCGAAACAAATTCACTGCCAAGTCGAATCAAATAGCAAAACTCAAAGACTGTCCTTTGATTATTCACTCGAAGGCATGTCCCGTGTGTGTTTTCAGGTGATTGAGCATGTTGCTTTTCGACCTGAAGGCTTTCTTACACACTTCACAAGCGAAAGGTTTCTCCCCCGTGTGGGTCCGCATGTGAACCATTAGGTAACTTCTCTGACCGAATGACTTCTCACACGCGAAAGGTCTGTCACCCTTGTGCGTCTTCAGATGCATCACCAAGCTGTCTCTGATGCTAAATGTTTTCTTACAATCTTCGCAGGTGAACGGCTTCTCCGCCGTGTGCGTCGCCTTCGTGTGCCTCAACAGGTGGCCCCTCTGGCTGAACTTCTTCTTGCAGCTCTCGCACTCAAAAGGTTTGTTAGTCATGTGGGTCCGCAAGTGCACCGACAGACCGTACCTGACTCTGAACGTCTTTTTACACTCTGTACAAGCAAAAGGCTTTTCGCCTGTGTGCGTTCGCGCGTGCGTCATCAAGGTGTGCCTGTAGATGAAGGTTTTCTGGCAGTTTTCGCACGTGAAGGGTTTTAGACCTGAATGTGATTTCATGTGACGCGCTAGTGAACCCTTTCCTACGAAGGTTTTAGTGCAGTGTGCACAACTGAAGGGTTTTTCTCCTGTATGCGTTCTTGTATGCTGTACCAATGCTCCTCGATCGAGGAATGCCATGTCGCAGTCTTCGCAGCCAAAAGGTCTCTCTCCGGTGTGCATTTTCAGGTGTCTTAACAAGCTTTTCCGATTGAATGATTTGTTACAGTCTGCACAAGTGCTGGTCCTCGCTTCTGCGAGTGTTTTGCGCGCTAGAGCCGGAGTCTTCTGTTTCGTTTTTTGCTTGCCATCTTCCTTTGCGCGTTTCCTAGTCCTTTTTGGGGCACATATTTGTATATCTTTGTCATCGCCTTTCTTATCTGAAATTCAACCAAAATTGTTTTAATTAACTAATTTTTAACGCGCAGATTTTTTTATAAAAAATAATAAAATATGCTACCAAATAATATTTTCTTAATAAAGAAACTAGAAAAAATGAACAAAATAAAATTAAGAATTGAGTTGTAAATCAAGAAATTATATCTATACTAATATATAAAGAAGTAAAGTTTGTAAGTATGGATGTAGGAGTAATGTACGGATGTAATTTCTCGAAACAACTCACCCGATTTCTATCCGATGTAAGTATGGATGTAGGAGTAAATATGGATGTAATCTCTCGAAACTACTCCCCCGATTTCTATCCGATGTACGTATGGATGTAGGAGTAAGTATGGATGCAATCTCTTGAAACTACTCCCCCGATATCTATCCGATGTATGTATGGATGTAGGAGTAAATATGGATGTAATCTCTCGAAACTACTCCCCCGATATCTATCCGATGTATGTATGGATGTAGGAGTAAATATGGATGTAATCTCTCGAAACTACTCCCCCGATTTCTATCCGATGTAAGTATGGATGTAATCTCTCGAAACCACTCCCCCGATTTCTATCCGATGTAAGTATGGATGTAGGAGTAAATATGGATGTAATCTCTCGAAACTACTCCCCCGATTTCTATCCGATGTAAGTATGGATGTAGGAGTAAATATGGATGTAATCTCTCGAAACCACTCCCCCGATTTCTATCCGATGTAAGTATGGATGTAGGAGTAAATATGGATGTAATCTCTCGAAACTACCCCCCCGATTTCTATCCGATGTAAGTATGGATGTAGGAGTAAGTATGGATGTAATCTCTCGAAACTGCTCCCCCGATTTCTATCCGATGTACGTATGGATGTAGGAGTAAGTATGGATGTAATCTCTCGAAACTACTCCCCCGATTTCTATCCGATGTACGTATGGATGTAGGAGTAAGTATGGATGTAATCTCTCGAAACTACTCCCCCGATTTCTATCCGATGTAAGTATGGATGTAGGAGTAAGTATGGATGTAATCTCTCGAAACTACTCCCCCGATTTCTATCCGAAACTAATCATCCGAGATCTTTTTTCACCAATTGACTTTTAGGGTGGACATAGGATATATGGTCGTACGATGCGTTTTTTTATGAACGCTGACTTAACAGTAAGAGATATTTAAATAATTTTCAAAAAGTTATATAAAAAAGTCCGTGACTACATATATCTATATATTAAGGTTAATACACAAAATTGATAAAATATGACTTAAAGTTACTAAAAATCTACGCGTGCGAAGCCGCGGGTGCAAGGACAAGCGTCGAGTTGATGTATTCCAAAGTCAACACGGTCTATCACATCGACTTGTATTAAAGTAAATTAATTTTTAATATTCCTTGTAAATGTACATAATGTAATATACAGATAATTCAACGTTTTACAGAATTTATGTTAGAAATATTTAAAAAAAAAAATGCAGAATATGGTGTCAGTAACTGTCGACTTTTCACCCAAGGCGTAAAAAATATTTTCTATTCAAAATTGAATGAATAAGTTTTCTACGCATATTTTGCTATGATACACTCTGCGTAATATGATATATCTGCGTTTAATACATTTACACAATTAACTTCGACCTGTATCGTACACATTCTGAGACATGAAAGCAATTTACGTGACAATCGCGCCCAAACAACTCACCACACATCAAACGAGGGTCATACTCTGATGCAGCGCACTCCTTCTTCATGCCGGGTTCCAACGCATCGACGGCATAGTCAGGGAGGGCGCGTCTGCTCGTTCCTTCCTCAGGGTCAGGAGCTTCCACCTTGATGCCACCATCATGACCTTCAGTGGAACCAATTGGAGGAACACACAACCACACTCCTTCCTCAAGAGAATCTCGTGGTTCCTGCTTCATTTCCATAGCGCCAATCTGACAAATTAAAAAAATGCAATTTTGTATAAATTATATTGAGTTTTTTTGAGGTCTACCGGTTTATATAGGTACTTTGTTTATAACGCCTTTACAATATTACGTATAAACCTTATATTTAGCAGAAAAAATAAGATAAGTGACAAGAAACTCGTTTTATAATAAATAACAAATAATCAATAAAAAGCATAACATATTTAAAAAAAAAAATAATAAGCTACATTTTTTTAAATTTTCACACGAAACAAACACATTGTAGCGAAACATAAGATACCTTTAAATGAAATATCACTTTGTTTGACACTACTTTATTTAAAATAAAACACAAATCACTTTGTTTTCACCACTTTATTAGATTATACAATCTACATGTTTCGAGAACAATGTTCTCTGCTTCAGGATTGTTTGTGTACTAAAATTGAAAAGGATAAACCATGCAAGTGTGTGACGGTGATGGTGACGGTGAGGGGCGGGGGTCATCTGAAGGGTATGGAATCTTAAGTAAAAAAATATTCAATAGTGGGTTGGCACAAATTTTGTCTGGTTATTTATTGTATTTGAATTAAATAATAATATATAATATAAATATAATATATTTGAATTGATATTTTATTTAAAGATAATTTTTTTTATTTAAAAATTAATTCTAAAAAAACACTCTTTAAAAATGAATAATAATAGAATTAACGAGAGTAAGTAGAACAATATAATTAGAAAATATAATTACCTATAAGAAAAGTGAAAAACAAGTTTTAAAAAACATACCTACTATTTTAATAAGAACGTTACTTATTCCATGTGAACAAAATTTTGTCCACCTAACTATTCCAAGTCTACTAAAATATTACTAACATATTCCAAGTCTAAGTATTTCTTTAATTCGGGCGTAGATACTACTGTTTATTCGTTACTGGGCTTTAATCATAGCGGGATAAAGCATATCTGGGAGAGAAAGGTACTAAACAGTAGAACAGCTAATTTTTTTAAAAATATTTATTTCCTTTGTTACATATATGCACAGCAGCTTTACGGCTAATCAGGAGGATCTATGAACTGCAAGTCTTGTACGTTAAGCCAGACATCGTAGATATATCATCCGCGTATGCCAATGAAATATTTACGCATGTAGATACATCTGGGGTAAAACCCTTTGCTTGTAAAGACTGTAAGAAATCATTCAGTCCAAAAAAAAATTAAATTTCGACATTCGCGTTGACTCAACAAGTTCATACGTACTTGACCCAATACAGTGTTGCAAAAGTGTGTACTGTGTCAAATCGACAAAATAATTAAAGCAGCTGGATGAAGCAATGTTGTGTTGTTTATAATGATTGGAACCGACCAAGAACTTAAAAAAATATTTTTTAAAGTTTGTTCGTTTTTTTTGACTTGTATTTAAGCTATTGAATTTTACATACTCCATTACTGTAGTAGTTAAACGTTTTACAGAAAATAAGTCAAAAATATTGAAAAAAATTGTGAACTTTGATGTCGCTTATTTCCGTAACTGTCGACATTTCACCCAAAGTAGAAAGAATATATTATATTCAAAATTGAACAAGGAAGACTCCCCCTGAAGTTTTTACTACTAGCCACGAGGCACCTGTATAAAATGGTTAGATAATCACGAACATAGACAAAAGTTTAAAATATTTAAAAATCTTCGTACGAGATACTCTTCTGGAAGCAATTCCGTCCAGATAGTTCACTCCAGGATGCCTGAAACGAGATTTTAGACAGTTTGTTGACCAAAGTAAAAGATATTGACAAAAACGTCATTCAGTGATGTCAACATCACGGACGCCATTTGCAATTTTTATTTGTTGCCAGAACCCCAACGTTTTTCTATGGCTGTGTATCGGTTAATGGACTACGTAAGCAGGAACAAAAATTATGTTTAGTTTTCTAAAAAAATCATAATCCGCCATATCGAGATTTGCAGATGATATTGCATCATTCGGGAAGACATTCAAAAATGCTTCAAGATGTATCGAGACATCGAAATTTTTTGTTTTGTTCAATCATCTGAACGGAACTTCCCATCATTATTGTCGATTAATTAATAAGATAATTCGTCTGTGCTAGCAAAGGACTAAACTACATTTGAAGTATTCAAAATAATGTTTCACCATTCGCTTATTTACTCTCTCGTTCGCACTTCAATACCACAATGTGCGTATTACAGTGCGTTCGTTTTTAGTTTTTTACTAGCTGTAACCCATCAAAAATGACGGTGCTTTTATATGTTGCTTCGTATGGAATAAGTATTTATTTAGTTTAATAAAAAAAATTGTAAAAAAAAGAAAATCATAAAAAAATATTCGAAAAATGTTACTATAAGGAAGTTACGGACGTCAAATGAAGTTACGGGGACAGACAAACAAAAGGACGGATGGATATACAACGAAATTATTATAATTGGGATTTACTCTTTCGTAATGGGTAAGTTTACGAGTTATTATTTTTATTTTCTTTACCGCCATTGCTGAAAAGTTTTAATACGATTTTGGAAAGAGATTATATTTATTTATTTATTTGAGGGAAAATTAATAGCAGATCAATATAAAAACAAATAAAAAATAATGGATATTAAATAATGCCAATTAATATTTTTCCATTGAATAAAGTAATTCATTAAAACAAGTGTGACATTGTAAAATAAATTTATAATTATTTTAACAGCGGTAGGGGAGAGTGGCCGAAAATGTGGGACAGGAGTAGAAAAGAAGGTAAATTGTATTTATTACTTTGGATGCGGTTGTGTAAATATTGTTTGTTTTATGTCCCTCACCGTTGAGTTAAAAATGTTAATGTGATGATAATTTGTGTTAAATGCATTTGTGGATCTGTACATAAAGGAGTTTTGTTTTGAGTTGGTCTTGAAAGGTAGGTGAATGTCTGTTGTTGCGAGTTGGGATATGGAAATTATATCATACAGAAATGTATTTCTAATTTTAAAACCCATATTTTTTTACATGGCGGTGGGACACAATTTTTTGAAACTTTTTGTTTAATGCCTATAGGTTTTTTAGTGTGATATTGTTCAATAATACGATATTATATAATACTGTACTTTAAAAATATCAACTTCATTTCAACTATGTCTGAGCGTACAGCAAAAAAGGGCATTGGTACTAATAATTCTAATCGATTGCCTCTTTTTAAGCGATAACATGACAGCAGTATTGTAGAAAAAATTTTTTTTTCATTTATTTATTAATGCTTTTGTTTGTTTAAAACATATATTTAAAAAAAAGAAAATTGACAAAGGTCGGCCATACTGTAAGGAAAATTTGTATGTATGAATTTATAATCCTTCATACTTTTATACTTCACCGAGAGACACACTCGCGGCGTCCGTGACATTCGATTGAAAATTTAAATTGGTGTTTGAAAAAATGAAAATTTTCAAATTTGAAGTTTGAAGCATTGAAGTAGATGTGCGATTAAAGACCTGTGATGCATAGCGGAGTATAACGTAGTAGGTACTACGTTGTAGTACTCAATGCAGTGTGCACCGGTCTGTGCTCCGCTCGTTTCTATGGTCGGCAATCGATTGACAATCGCCTTACGCTAATCGCTTCTTTAAAGTGTATTACGCCATGAACCGTGCTGACCAAGACGTTCCTGCCGTGAAGTCCGAGCCAGGGTCTGCAGCTGGGAGCAGTGATGAAGGAGCGGACGGTGGAGCGCCCTACACGGAAATAAACGTACTATGGCTACCCGACATCAAGAGGGAGTGGTCGGAGCATACCCGGAAGGCCGACCAGCTCGCCGGTGAGTTCATTGTTGATTAATTAAAGTCGAATGAAAAGAATGGTCTTAAATAAAGTGTCCAGATTTCGAAATTCTGTAAGTAGTGCATACATATGAACATATTTCGTGTGACAGATGCCATAGATAATGTACCTACTAGAGATGGGGCGTGCATGAACGAACTATAATAAATAAAAATATATTAAAATGACATCTTCAGTAATGTTACTAATACTTAACTTAAGACTAAAGGATGGCGAGAGGAGTGGGGTGGAGATTATAATCCGGTAGATATGTGGGCGCGGTCATTAGGCGCAGAAGAGGTGACTTTGTAGGTGCTTGAATAGTGATTACATTTTTGTCACTATTAATTGTAAAGTCTTCTAAAATGTCTAGTTTATTCCTTTTTCACAAATATTGATTAAATCTACGCTATTACTGTCGAATTTCCCGCGTGGTCTGCCATTTCTGAATTGATTGTAAATTTTGTTTATTCCCCTCAAGTTTTCTTCTATACTTGTGTCCAATAAATGACGCATTACAATCTTTACAATTTATTTTATAGACTACGCTTTTGTCTTACACGCTTATTTTAGATTTATTAATTCAAACATGTAACTAATATAAATTAAAATTAGATTTATGTTATTTATTTCTTATCTTTGAGAAAGTTGACATACATATGATAAAAAAATAGTAAACTGTGCCAATTATGAACTTTCCTCTGATGTTAATGTTATGAGGAACGTGTAACAATATAATAAAAATGGGCTAAATCCAAGATAATGGTCCCATTGCATATACAACGAAAATGATTATTTTACTATATTATTGAATGTGCTAATAACAAAATGACAGATAATTTACCTTTAAAAAGTAAGTATTAAAGAAGATATTACACTTTAAAGTTTCGTAAAATGCACTGCATATTTTGACATTTTATAGGCAATATATGAGGTTAGGTTAGGTTATTAGGTTTGGTTTGTTTAATTTAGATTACGATTATTTTAGTTAGATTAAATTAAGAGGACATTAAATTATATAGTGAAATACTTATTTTCATTGTATGAACAACGGGACCATATTCTTGGATTATGCCTAAAAATGTTGGTTACAAAATATGTTGAGCAGGGGTGGGGAGGGTGGAGTTTGAAGCAGGATTGGGATAAAGGAACCAATTATGGGAGTAGATGGGATCATAAATTGAGTGAACTAATTTGGGTGCGGTTGTGATAGGATATACCATGTATATTATATTTTTAAATTAAGCATCATTATGGTAATTATTTCATATATTATTCTTAACTTATTATTTATACCGAATTATGGATCAAAACTGAAATTTTCAATGTGAAAATTCGAATTTTTGGTTGGGTGAATCTATTCTGCCGAAAAATCTGGTCTTAGAAGATGAAATCTGAAATTTTATAATCATAATCAATGGGAATGGGATAAATTTGTAAAATAAATTTAAGCGAAGTTCCCAACTGGCGTTTAAAATTAGTGCAACCTAGCGTTCCACAGACAAGTGATTAATTGGGAATTAGTACGAATTTAAGAAGAGTGTTTAAATTAAAATAAGGGTATAGATTAAAACCGCGAAATGTACTAGAGTGGACCGGTATTAGAAGTGTGGAGGAGCTATTCCATGCAACGCCAGATAGAGAGACTTACAGGGCACACAGGAACGAATGTGTACCCAGTGAATCTGTGAATTTATTATAATAATTAATTTTCAGTCCCCGCAGATGACCCTTGTTTGATGCAATCACACCCCGAGGTGACAGGCCGCCGAGCCCAGGAGACAGACAACTCTCCAGACTTGTTGTACCGGACTATTGCTTTTGATTTCAGAAGCAGGTTCCAGCAACACGGGCTGGGAAAGTGCGCAGGGAGGTGATGAGCAGACAGATGAGGGGTCTCTATCCAAGAGCGCGGATGAGGGAGCAGGCGGTGGAGCCCTCTACACTGATATAGACATATCGTGTCCCGACATCAAGCAGGAGTGCTCGAAGTACTCCAGGATGGCTGACCGGCGCACTGGTGAGCAGTTGGTTCCCTTGGATTATCATGAAATATGTCCCGCACTTTGTGTGACCATTACAGGATGATGTATAGATATATAGAATGCGTCACCGCTATCAGAGATATTTTCTGCTACGAAAATTAATACCAAACTTTCACATTCATCACCATTGTCCTGGCTATATTTACTAGAAAATGAGTTCAATAAAAATCTGCTTCTTTGAGTTGTTGATAGCTCTTTATGGTACCAAATCCCTCGTTGAAATTGAAATAACTTCAAAATATTTTTATTAGTATGTTCTAAAAACACAAATAATGGATTTTTCCCACGGAGGTATAATCATTAAATAATATTAATTGTAGATATCTCACAAAGACGAAGTTGTTTATGTGAAAAACAAGTATGCAAGTATTTATTGAGCATCCACATGGCTGACGACCTGATTTCGTTGACTTAAATGATCAATTTACACAATGCAACGTTCACCGATTCTACCCAAGAACAGCCACATGTCTATCAAACTTTTTAGAGTTTATATATATGTTGTTTACGTAACTTATTTTATTTGGTGCAAAGGATATTTGATGCAACCACGCTGACACCATTTAATTGTTGTAATTGTAGACATATTCTCGTGTTGGCTATTGTATTTATTGAGTATGCGTTTAACATATATGTGTTGTATGTCAGCAGTGGCAGGTAGATAGACACAGGGTGCTAAATACTTACGATTAACAATGTTGGTTTATTGCCATTCAGCTCAAAGAAATTGGCGCGGAGTACAGTAAAAAGTGCGTGCTTAGGCTA
This sequence comes from Agrypnia vestita, assembly GCA_016648135.1. NCBI lineage: Eukaryota > Metazoa > Arthropoda > Insecta > Trichoptera > Phryganeidae > Agrypnia > Agrypnia vestita. The sequence continues at coordinate 51,730 of JADDOH010003271.1, read as the reverse complement.
TGGCTGCCGGTGAAAGAGTCATGTACCACTTAACGATCTAAACTTGCTTGCCCGCATCGAATGTTTGGTGGTATTCGCTCGATGTGTAGACTAGAAATCACAACGGGCCTCGATTCCCACACTATAATATTGATTCCTTCTTTAATTATGACTCCGTTTAAGCATTTTACAGCGGATCGTATTTAGTAGATTTCCAGTAAGATAATTACATTTTTTTCACAAAAAATATTTACATTGCAGATCTCCCGAGACTACAGTCCTCTTCGGAAAATCCAATTGCGCCTTCGCCTGCTCATGGAAAGCGGTCAGAAGGTGAAACCGTTTCCGAAGAAAAACCCTTCTCTTGTTCACAGTGCAATTATACATGCAATCGGAATTCAAGCCTAAAAAGACACCAGCTTACACATATTGCAGAGAAACCGTTTTCGTGTTCACGGTGCAATTATTCGTGCAATCAGAAGTCATACTTAAAAAAACATCTTGTTTCACACACCGAGGAAAAATCTTTTGCTTGTTCACAGTGCAATTATTCGTGCAATCAGAAGACAAGTCTGAAACATCACAAGCTTACTCACAATCCAGAGAAACTGTTTTCCTGTTCACAGTGTAATTATTCGTGCAATCGTAAACCGGACTTAAAAATCCATGTACTTTTACACACCGGGGAAAAGCCTTTTTCGTGTTCACAGTGCGATTTTTCATGCAATCAGAAGTCAAGCCTCAACAGGCACAAGCTTACGCACAATGCAGAGAAACTGCTTTCATGTTCATGGTGTAATTATTCGTGCAATCAGAAGACGCACTTAAAATTACATGTGATGTCACACACTGGCGAAACACTTTTTTCTTGTTCACAGTGCAAGTATACGTGTAATCGTAAATCGGACTTAAGAATCCATAAACTCTTACACACTGGGGAAAAACCTTTTTCATGTACACAGTGCAACTATTCGTGCAATCAGAAGTCAAGTCTAAAGCGCCACAACCTTAGGCATAATGCAGAGAAACTATTTTCATGTTCGCGGTGCAGTTATTCGTGCAATCAGAAGTTATACTTAAAATTACATGTGATTTCACATAGTGGCGAAAAACCTTTTTCATGTTCACAGTGCGATTATTCGTGCAATCAAAAGTTTAGCTTAAAATTACATGAGCTTTCTCACACTGGGGAAAAACTTTTTTCGTGTTTACGGTGCAGTTATTCGTGCAATCTGAAGTCAAAACTAAAAAAGCACCAGCTTACGCACAAAGAATAGAATCTGTTTTTATGTGCATAGTGAAATTATTAGTTAAGCATAAAATTACATGTGTTTTCACATACCAAAGGAAAACTGTTTTCATGTTACCAGTGCAATTGTTCACGCAATATGAAGTAAAACCTAAAAAGGCACGAGCTTACGCTTAATGCAGACGAACTGTTCAATCCCAATTACAGTACGGTATTATTGGATGGGGAGGGGTATATAAAACCCCTATATCAAAATTAAAAACTACCCAAAAAATGATAATCAAAATAATTATATAAAAAATTATTAAAAATAAATTAAGTGCCCAACTATATAAAGAATTCAAGATACCAAAAATAATAGATATAAAAAAATCAATAATCTTAATTTTTCAAATTAAAAATACATTAAATAAAAGAAGCGATTTTCGATCTACACTTAATATACCAAAATTTTATTTTACCACAATCCAAAACCATTTTAATTTTCTTTGTAATAAATTCTTTGATTATCTTCCCCTAACAATCAGAAAGATATCAGATCAGAATAAATTAAAAATTGAAACCAAAAAACATATACACAAACACCTACTAGACATAATATTGCACCTTCCGCCCCAATATTATCATCAAATGAAAACAGAAATTGAAGGCTACTTACCACTACTTCTTACTAATATAATATTCCTTTGTATATAATCATTGTTATACATTCAATTCTATTTTGTACTACTTAGATTAATGCAAATTTATAACTTTACACCTGCAATACTCCTCCGTACGCGTGTCTCTGACTCTCATAGAAATGGGAGAATAAATTGTTTCCATTATTATAAATGTTAAATTATATTAATTTATGTAAAAAGAACAAATAAATAAAATTTTAAAAATAAGATGTCCGCAGCGCAATTATTCATGCAATCGTTAATCATATTTGTTTCATGTCACACAGATGTGTGCCATGAAATAAATATGATTTAACTGAGAAGGAAAAAATTCAAAACAGCCACGAGAATCATCTTAAGACAAATATACAAGAATTAGCGAGGGTAAAGGAACTGAAGATAATGACAATTAGGCAGCAAATAATACAAAATGTCTTAGTCTTGATATATAAAATTAAAAAAATCGACTATTTCTATTATATATGTAACATCATAACTCTTGGCACTACAGCCCCTGGTGGGTCTTGGCCTCCTCAAGAGTTTTCAGCCACTCATCTCGGTTAAGTGGCAGCTCTATCCAGTTCAAGAGCTCCAAGGCTCAAATGTCTTTGAGAAAGTTTTCGCTCCATCTTAATTTGGCCTTCCTAAGCTCCTTCTCACTATTGGCCTTGAGTTCAGCAGGGACTTTGTTGCTTGATGTTCGGACATTCTCTCCGCATGTCCCAGCCACCGAAGTCTTCCCAGTTTTTTATTTTTTGTGACATTTAACTCCTTAATCAGAGTATAAAGCACATTGTTGTAACGTCTGCGCCAAAGTCCATTTCCTAGAACTGGTCCGAAGATACGCCTTAAAATTTTTCTTTCAAAAACGTCCAGTGCTCGCTCATCCCTCTTCGTTAGTACCCACGTCTCAGCTTCGTACGTGAGCACTGGCCTAATAAGCTTTTTGTACACGTTTTGTAATAGGCGTCTGCTTTTGTAGGTGGAAAGAACAGCGATTTGCGCTCACTGTGCACTTCTGGATCTCCTCTGCAGTATTATTGTTGTTTATTATCACGGAGCCTAGGTGTGTAAATTTTGGTACCGTTTCATAATGTTGAAAACGTTTCAAACTTCCACATTATACATGTAAAAATATGAAATACGATTTTCAGGTGTACACTTATCCTACGAGAAGTAGATGTGGTGTTCATTGCATTCTCTGGGTTGATCTCTTGAACCAGCCGTACGATGGGTCGTAAGCCCTCTGAACGCCAAAGAACTTCCATACCTACTTTTCCTTAAAAATAAAATGTCGTCTCTGTGAGACATCTATAATATATCTTGTTTAATTAAGAATGTCCCCTGGGATAAAAATCCAGCGCTGTGTTCTTGAAAGATTTGAACAAACTCAAATATTCTGATATAATGTATTTATATACCTAAACCTTTTTGTGAAATTTAAGTTTTCATTAATTAACGTTATAAAAGAAATGCCGTAAATGTAACGATTCATATAGTCACTGCATGGACACCTATAGCTTCACCTGTTTGTCTGCTTGTGTGAACGGTATCTTAAAATCGATATTTCACCCGCATTCCAATATCCAATGAGGTGAATTTTTTGTTGTCGCCAATACATAAATAAATACACAAACTAATCGATTGATTCACCATAATTAATTAATCGAAGTTTTACGTGGGAAATTAGAAAACGAACTCACCAAAAGGTGGCGCTAGTTTCCTACCGAAGTGATTTTCTACGCTGGGTAATATTAAGACTAACATTTATATCGGAAATTAGTTAATGAGCTCATCAAAAGATGGCGTTAGTTTCTTACTAAAAATGATTTTGTACAGTGGAAAAGGCCAGCGCCACACAGCGCGGATCTTTCACAGTCGATCTTCCGCGGTGAAACGGCGCTACACCTCTTTCCATATAATATGCGCTTATTAAACACACTGCGTGGACGATAGGCCGATCAGTTTAGCGCCGGCCTAAGACTAAAAATTAGAAAATGATAGATTTTTTTATAAAAACCACGCTTGTATTTAAATGTACTAAAAAGTAAAATATAAATTTAAGAATGTCTTTCGGATCTTTAGTAAAAATAAAAATGTTACCCCATACGCACGAAAATAAGTAATAAACATTAATTAATTAACTTGTCCGGGCAGCCACAACATGTCTCATTCCAAATATCAGTTGCCACTCTATTTACTTCTCATTTCTATGGTTGACAACCCACTTGACAGTCTCTACTCGCTCGTCGCGTATATTGCTAGCTGGAAGATATTAGAACTATGAATCGTGCTGACCAAGATGTTCCTGCCGTGAAGGCCGAGCCAGGGTCCGCAGCCGGCAGCGGCAATGAGGGAGCGGGCAGTGGAGCGCCCTACACGGAGATGGACATGTGGCTCCCCGACATCAGGCAGGAGTGCAAGGAGTACTCCAGGAAGGCCGACCAGCGCGCCGGTGAGGGTTCATTGTTGATTTATGATGAACTGAAGAGATGTCACCGTTAAATATGGATAAAATCTGATGTCACCGTTAAATATGGATAAAAAGAAATCGTCTTAAACAAGGTGACATCTAAAAGTAGTGCAAATAATGTGTGACAGTTGCCATAGACAATATGCCTATATACTATATAGTAGAGACGGGGCGTTCGTGAATGAACTATTCATCGTACCAAATGATGAACTGTTCATTCAGTTGAGAAATACCCATATGGATTGATAACTGATATAACAAAAGTTTGTCAGGTTAGAGTGGGACGACTGCTTACCGAGGTATTCGTTTCTCTTTAAGAGAGTTTTACGTATGAATTCTTCTTCTTCATGTGCCCTGTCGGGTCCCCCCGACGTCGGCGATCATCTGGGAGAAAGTTTCCCTGTCCAGGGTAGTGCGGAACAGCTCTTCCACACTTCTTATCCCGGTCCACTCTCGGATGTTTCCAAGTCAGGAATGCCGCCTCCTTCCGATCCCTCAGCGACCCTCAATCTTCTCCTTCATGTCGAGCTGAAGGATGGAGTATTTTTCGTCTCTCATTATATGACCAAAATATGAAATTTTACGGAGCTTTACTATGTTGAGTAATTGTCTGTTTGTATTTGCTCTACGTAAAACTTCAACATTACTAGTCATGTCAGTCCAATATATCCTTAAAATTTTACGATGTAACCACATTTCGAACGCCTCTAGGCGATTTAGAGTAGTCACCTTCCATGCTTCAACACCATAAAGTAGAACTGACCATACATAGCATTTGATCAATCTCTGTCTAAGCTTCAAGTTGAATGTATGAATTAGAAAGGAATTATTGTGGGTTGTTTGTATTGATATTCAGAAAAATTTCTATTGATGCAGTACGCAACATAGGTACAAATACTGTAAAAAAGCAAAATTAACTTCACTGAAATGAGTCGGGCGGTATTTCTTGTACTGGACTATTGCTTTTAATTTCAGAAGAAGGTTACAGCAAAAGAGGCTGGGAAAGTGCGCAGGGAGATGATCAGACAGATGAGGGGTCCCCACCCAAAAGCGCGGATGAGGGAGCATGTCGTGGAGTCCTCTTTACAGATATAGATATATCTTATCCTGACATCAAGCAGGAGTGCTCGGAGTACTCCAGGAGGGCCGACCAGCGCACTGGTGAGCAGTTGGATTATCAAATTAGTTCCAGTTGTTCCCTTGGATTATCAAACCGTGAAATAGATTACGCACATTTAGGCTGGCGCCGCACTGCGCGTATCTTCCGCCGCGTCCTTTCTGTAAAATCGGCAAAGCAAATGGGTCGACCGATCATCCGCGTAGTGTGTTTGATAAGCGCATATTGTATGAAAAGAAATTTAGCGGCGTTCCGCGGTGAAGATGCGCGTAGTATAACGCCGGCATAACACGTAACGTCATCGTTATCGGAGATATTTTCTACAACGAAAATGTAATACCAAACTCCCACATTTATCACCATTATCTTGGCTATATTTACTAGAAAATGAGTTCAGTATAAACCTGTTTTTTTGAGTTGTTGATAACTATTTTTTGTGGTATCAATTCCCTCATTGGAATCGAAAAAAATTCACAACGTTTTTATATTTATGTCCTTAGAACACAATTACTCTATTTTGTCATTGATAAAGATAATTTTTAGATGTTTCACAAAAACGAAGCAATTTATGTGGGAAAGCATGTATGGAAGTCTTTATTGGGCGTCTACAGGGCTACGACCTGCCTTGGCTGGCTTGTGATCACTTTACACAATGCAATTCGCAGATTCCACCAAAGAACAACCACACATTAAATTTAAAAAAAAATTGTACATATATGTTATTTATTATTATGATTTTAAATATTTAATGCAACTAGATTTCGCCATTTATCGTTGAAAATTGTAATTCTCATTCAATTGTATGTATTCAAGTTGCCGCTGGTAAATAAAAGACTTCCATATATGCTTTTTCATATAAATCGATTCGTCTCTGTGTTATATCGTATTGAATAGCCAATGTAATAGATAATATAATAGATATAACCTAGATAATTTATAGACGGTTACTTTGTTTTAGAATTTTTCAATGCATCTTATTTGGTAGATTTCCAGTATGGAAATGTGTGTGGCGCCAATGAGTTAGCATCATACATAATCATAATCATGGGATAATCAAGCATAATCCACATTCAATTAATAATTTTCTGCATTGTATTAAGAAACATAAAACATTTTATTCACTCAAAAATATTTCCATTTCAGATCTCTTGACAATACAAGATTCATTTTCGGAAAATCCATCCGTGTCTCCGCCTGCCCCTGGAAGCAGTCAGAAGAAGTCTGGGGAAAAACTGTTGGCTTGTTCACAGTGCACTTATTCGTGCAATCAGACGTCAAGCCTTAAACGACACAAGCTTACGCACACTGCAGAGAAACCGTTTTCATGTTCACGCTGCAACTTTTCATGCAATCAGATGTCAAACTTGAAAAGACATGTAAATACACACATTGAAGAAAAGTCTTTTGCTTGTTCACAGTGCAATTATTCGTGCAATCAGAAGTCATACTTAAAAAGACATCTAATTTCGCACACTGAAGATAAATCTTTTGCTTGTTCACAGTGCAATTATTCGTACAAAAGGAATTCAAGTCTAAAAAGACACAAGCTTTCTCATAATGCAGAGAAACTATTTTCATGTTCACAGTGTAATTATTCATGTAATCGTAAATCAGACTTCAACATCCATGTACTTTTACACACTGGAGAAAAACCTTTTTCATGTTCACAGTGCAGTTATTCGTGCAATCAGAAGTCAAGCCTTAAAAAGCACGAGCTTACGCACAATGCAGAGAAACTACTTTCATGTTCATGGTGCAGTTATAGGTGCAATCAGAAGATACACTTAAAATTACATGTGATGTCACACACCGGGGAAAGACTTTTTTCTTGTTCAGAGTGCAATTATACATGTAATCGTAAATTACACTTACAAACCCATAAACTCTTACATACTGGAAACAAACCTTTTTCATGTGCACATTGCAATTATTCGTGTAATCAGAAGTTTGGCTTAAAATTACACGAGCTTTCACATACTAGGGAAAAACTCTTTTCATGTTCACAGTGCAGTTATTCGTGCAATCAGAAGTCATATTTAAAATTACATGTTATTTCACACTCTGGAAAAAAAGCTTTTTCATGTTCACAGTGCGATTATTCGTGCAATCAGAAGTGTAGCTTAAAATTGCACGAGCTTTCACACACTGGGGAAAAACTTTTTTCTTGTTCGCTATGCAGTTATTCGTGCAATCAGAAACATAGTTTAAAAAAACATGAGCTTTCGCACACTGGGGAAAAACTTTATTCATGTTCACTGTGCAGCTATTCGTGCAATCTGAAGGCTAGACTAAAAAAACATCAGCTTATTACGCATGATGCAGAAACATCGTTGTAATGAAACGATTAGCGCAGCGCGCACGTTGTCATTTCACACATAAATATTTTTCAAGCTTGCGGCTCAATTGCTTGTCAATATAAAATGATCCAGATGACACAAGCCCCTCAACATTCTGCGCACGAATGTAGCTGTACTCCGATTTTACTCGTGTCTAGTGACTTTTTGGTAATAAATTTAATTTAAATCATTTAAGCCTTTATTTATCTCCCACAGCCACGTCTCGTGACAATATTATATGTAATTAAAAAAGATCATCTTTATTTCAACTGTGGTTATTGCATTTTTACTAACAAGTTCAGTCAAGGCAATCTTTTTAAGACTTCACTTGGGGAAGAATATAAATATACAATCAAGAAAGAATATGTAAATAAAGAATTGATATTATGGGTTCGGGTTATTGTCAAGAATAAGGATATTGCTTACGAGTGCAAAAAATTAATATTGTGTACTTGCCGGAAGTATGTAATAATATAAATTGTGTGGCCAAATAAAATGATATTTTAGGAAAATTCGAAGTTCGTTGGATGAACAAGCAATTCGTTGTGTTGTTGATCTTTATTTCTAAAAGAGTTAAATGAAAGTGTACAAGTAAGTAAAGTACAGGGAGAACACTAAAGCTCCTAAGCAAATATTTTGAAAAAAAAAAGATATAAAAGCCATATATCGCAGTATTCCTATTACAATAATTATCATTTTATTCAGATTTTACTATTTCTGTCTGATAAATATTTAATTTCGTTTTTTCCGAATATATGTTAATGTAAAAGAAAAACTTCAATTCAAAATTAAAATTATCTTTAAAAGACCTATAACTTATCCCACAAATCAAACCGATTATTCATAAACTTTTGTGTGCCTACTGTGATGGAAATTTTTGATAAAATATCATATGTAAAAATTTTTAAAGAAAATTATCAAATGGATTCCTTAACTTCTGGGCCCACAAGAGCATTTCTAAATTTAAAATTACCCAGATAAAAAAAAAGCGCAGCCCAGAACCACTATTCATTTGTAGGAATAAAAAAATTCAATTCATTACCGAATAAATTTAAAAAAATTAAAGACTTTACGTCATTTAAAAATGAACTTAAAAACTTTGACAAAAAAAACATCTTGAAATTCCCTTATAAGTATTTAGTTTCGATTATTTTGATTCCTAATATTTTTGTTTATTATTTTGCTACTTGGTGTTAATTGTTTTCTATTTTGTTTCTTAATAAAAATTCTAATATTCATAAAATAATATGATGTGATTTACTCCTCCCATAACCACGAGCGTCAGCTCTTTTATGGAGAGTAATACGATCTTATTGCATGAATGATCATTGTATTCATGAAATTTTGTATCATATGTTTTAATAAATAAAAATAATTAAAAAAATATAAAAAAATAGTGCATGCGCCAAGTAAATATGGAACAAAGTCTGATTTTACACGGCGCCGGTCTGCCTAATGTTATGGCATAGGCCCGACTAGTGTAGCGTTATCCGACTCCCTAGCTCGACTCCTTTGTTCTAATATGTTTACGGGTGCGATGGTTTTAATACGATATTCACTTTGAGTCGTTCAACCGTTCATGTGAGTTTCCGATTTAAAAAAGAGATTGGAGTTTTATCCACATTAAATCCGCTGAACTTTTTTCTGACGGGGGACTGAGACTTTAAAGGGTCGTTTTACGCATATCGACTCCAATCGATCATAATAGGTGATATGTTCACTTGCCTACCTAAAATTTTCGTTGCCTAGTCGGAGGTGCTTTTGATTACCAAGAATTTCATCACTGGTACAGCACAAAATTTTCGCTGCCTAGGGAAGAGTGAAAGGATTTACTGCAGAAGATTTTATCTCTTTTGAAATTTGGGATTAAGGTTTTCATGAACAATGAATTTTCACAAATACTCAACGTTTTAAAAAAAACTGATCTCCAGATACTGAACTAATGAACAGTAGTTCACTAAACTTGTATTACACCTTTCGTACGTTCGGTAAAGTGAACTGTTCTAAATGAACAGTTCGTTTATCAACGACCCAACTCTAGTCTTGTCTATGGTCAACAATTTGACAGTCGCAACACGCTTATCGCTTGTATTGTTAGCTGGAAGACATTAGAATCATGAATCGTGCTGACCAAGATGATCCTGCCGTGAAGTCCGAGCCAGGGTCTGCAGCCGGCAGCGGCGATGAAGGAGCGGGCGGTGGAGCGCCCTACACGGAGATGGACATATGGCTTCCTGATATCAAGCAGGAGTGCGCGAAGTACTCCAGGAAGGCCAACCAGTGCGCCGGTGAGAACTTGATTGTTGTACAATTCTCACTGGTATGAAATGCGCGCATCTGATGTCAGACTTAGAGATGGAAAAAAAGAAAAGTCCTAAATAAAGTGTCAAGATTTCGAAAAAAAAACAATTTCATATGACAGATGCCACAGACAACATACCTACTAGAGATGGGGCGTTATTGAATGAACTATTATTCTTGAACTAATTTTGAACAATATACATTGTTCCGAATCCATGAATTGCTCAGTTCACTTCATTGAAATATACTCATTTGGAAAGATAACTAACAAAAGTGGCAAAAGTTCGTCAGGTTAGAGTGGAACGGCTGCTTACCTAAGTATTCCGAACCCAGGAGACAGGCAACTCCCCAGACTTGTTGCAACGGACTATTGCTTTTGATTTCAGAAGCAGGTTCCAGCAACACGGGCCGGGAAAGTGCTCAGGGAGGTGATGAGCAGACAGACGAGGGGTCTCCAGCCAAGAGCGTGGATCAGAAGTCAGGCGGTGGAGCCCTCTACACTGATGTACACATATCGTATCCTGTCGTCAAGCAGGAGTGCTCGGAGTACTCTAGGAGAGCTGACCAGCCCACCGGTGAGCGGTCGGATTATCAACTTATTGTTCTGGTTGTTTCCTTGGATTATCAATCCGTGAAATAGATTCCACCCTTTGAATAACCGTTACAGAATGACGTATAGATATATAGAATACTTATAAGTTATCAGAGTATTTTATACTTCGAAAATATAATACCAAGCTTCCAGATTTATCATCATCGACCTGGCTATAATAACTAGAAAGTAAGTTGAGTAAAAACCTGCTTTTTTGAGTTGTTGATAGCTCTTTGTGGTACCAAATCTCTTATTGAAATTAAAATAACTGTTTTTATTAGTATTTTCTTAGAACGCAATATCTGGGTTTTATCCACAGAAGAATAATCATTACTTAATATAAATTATTGGTGTGTCACGGAGACGAAGCTATTTATGTGAGAAGGTATGTATGGAAGTCTTTATTGGACGTCCACAGGGCTACGATCTGTCATGGCTGGCTTAAGTGATCACTTTCCACATTGCAATGTTCAACGCCCAAGAACAACCACACATCTATCAAATTTTTAGAGTTGTTCATATATTTATTTATTTATTATATTTGTTTACGCCCATTATAAGCTTTTACATAATGAATATAACATTAAATTAAAAAAAGCACATACATTTAACAATATCAGTTATAAGCAGCAAAATATAAAAAGTATCAGGTACAGCACCAAAACATGAGTATATAAATTAAAAATATAAGTAATAGAGATGTGAACACGGAATACGTGTCACATCAATGTTCTTACTTTTTTCAAACTAAGCTTGTGCTATGAAAATAGGACTAATTTTCTCGAATGCGATTCGAACCAGCGACCTTTGGATCACGAGGCGAGAGTCCTAACCACAAGACCAACAAGTTACTCAATTAAACCAATAAATAAGATAAGAAGATAAAGTAAACCAAAGAATAATAGATAGACTAATAAATGATAGATGAGAATACTGTAATATAAAAATATATAATCCACATTCAATTAATAATTTTCAGCATTGTATTTAGTAACATAAAACATTTTATTCACTCAAAAAATATTTCCATTGCAGACCTCTTGAGAATACATGATTCGTTTTCGGAAAATCCATCCGTGTCTCCGCCTGCCCCTGGAAGCAGTCAGAAGAAGAAGTCCGTTTCTGGGGAAAAATTATTATCTTGTTCTCAGTGCCCTTATTCATGCAATCAGATGTCAAGCCTAAAAAGACACAAGCTTACGCACACTGGAGAGAAACCGTTTTCATGTTCACGCTGCAATTTTTCGTGCAATCAGAAGTCAAGCTTAAAAACCCATCTGAATACACACATTGAAGAAAAATCTTTTGCTTGTTCACAGTGCAATTATTCGAGCAATCAGAAGTTATACTTAAAAAGACATCTGATTTCACACACTGAAGATAAATCTTTTGCTTGTTCGCAGTGCAATTATTCGTCCAAAAGGAAGTCAAGCCTAAAAAAACACAAGCTTTCTCATAATGCAGACAGACTGTTTTCCTGTCCACAGTGTAATTATTCGTGTAATCGTAAATCAGACTTAAAAATACATGTTCTTATACACACTGGGGAAAAACCTTTTTCATGTTCGCAGTGCAGTTTCTCCTGCAATCAGAAGTCAAACCTTAAAACGCACAACCTTACGCACAATTCTGAGAAACTACTTTCTTGTTCATGGTGCGATTATAAGTGTAATCGTAAATTACACTTACAAACCCACGAACTCTTACACACTGGAGGAAAACCTTTTTCGTGTTCACATTGCGATTATTCGACCAATCGGAAGGCATACTTAAAATTACATGAGCTTTCACACACTGGGGAAAAAAACTTTACATGTTCACAGTGCAGTTATTCGTGCAATCAGAAGGCATACTTAAAATTACACGCTCTTTCACACTCCGGGAATAAACCTTTTTCATGTTCACAATGCGATTACACTTGCAAAAGGAAGTGTAGCTTAAAATTGCACGAGCTTTCACATACTGGGAAAAAGCTTTTTTCATGTTCAGTGTGCAGTTACTCGTGCAATCAGAAAATTAGCTTAAAATTACATCAGGTTTCACACACTGGGGAAAAACTTTATTCATGTTCACAGTGCAGTTATTCGTGCAATCTGAAGGCAAGACTTCAAAAACACCAGCTTACGCATCATGCAGAGACATTGTTCTCGTGTTCGCAGGCTGACGATTAGCGCGGTGCGCACGTTGCCGTAACGCGGAATGTACGCTGTCTGCCGCGCAATTTTTTTTTTGGCACTTTGTTATGATTATATTCATCTAAAAATCAACAGTAATCGCTAAGAAGTTGCAGTTTCTGGTTTCTCAATATACATACTTCAACAATTACTTGTACCATAACTACTTGTTCATTAATTATGATAATAAGTAACGCAATATACTGTCAGAAATGTACGCACCTGTTTATCGAATAAAACCATGGAAGCAATAACACTAATGATATTGTATTCAATATATTCGTTCTAAATATATCAAAGAATATAGAAATACTTAATTATATCACTTTTTTATTTAAAAAAAACACTTTTTAACAGATAAATAGATAAATAACACAATTTCTTCGTGGTTCGAAGAAGACATTTGGTATGATTTTTGCCCGGTTTTCGCGGCAAATGAAGTTACTCGACGAATAGAACTCGTACCCTCATTCAAAATCTTGAAATACAACCAATAATAAGCTTTAAAAACAGATCAAATTCGCATACATGTCTAGAGAGCGTAGATCTTACCTGTGGCATACAGAGGGTACAAAAATATTAGCGCAGATCTACGCTCCGGCATACGACCGGTTAACAAAGATTCGCGTGTTATTTAATTAACTAGGTATTATTTTGATGCACTATATTTTTTTGCCATGCGTTGGAAAAACATACATTTTAAAATTTATGTGATTTCATAAGAAAATTGTATATTTTTTTTGTTACATATAATAAAAATTTTGGAAAAATGTTCATTTGCTTATTTTCACCTTAATCGCATACTGGAGGGAATTGTATCCCTGCGTGGACTTTATCATAAATTTGATACGTATTTGTGTTGGCGCAACCGACAGGATAGAAAACAGGTTATACAGGATTTGAATAAGGATCTGGCCTACCTGAATATCCTCGAGCTGGACATCAGTGTATCACTCTCCTTGACCCCTGGAGGAACGAGAGTTTAGGTCACTTCTCTGGCGGATTCTTTATTCCTTTCTTCAGTAGACACGACGATGAGGATACTCGAATGTAGACACACGGGTTTGGAAGTCTCTAATAGTTTTTTACGGCTGGTGATCAGTTATCTGGACGTCACTTTTTTAATTGACGCGCCGTCTTTTTTTTCCGTAGAGGCCTTCGCTAAGTGCTTTACCGACTCGTCATAAATGGCTTGAAATTCTCGTTCGGTCGAGAGCCGCTATTAGTACTTGGTCGCCAGAGTCTCTTAGATTAAAAATAAGGCCAGAATGAATTGAATCAGGATATCAGATGGTATAAAGGATTCAAGTCGCGCCAATACATAATTATATATATTTTTAAAATCACGGTAAAAATTCAAAGAAGTTATACATTTAGAAACATTTTTGTGAAATTTAACTTTTCATCCATGATTAACATAATAAAACAAACATTGTTATAGGTCTTTTCATGTAAGCTTGCAATTGAGTTAGTGTGGGTACAGCGCGTAATACGCGCATTGTTTCGTTGTGTTAAGTTTACGGATATGCGCCTCTCGTATCCGTAAACTTAACATACGAATTGCAAACAATGCGCGTATTATGCACTGTACCCACACTAACTCAATTGCAAGCTTATATGAAAAGACCTATACGTAGCGGTTCGTATAGTTGCCGCATAGAAAGGCGTTTTTATTTTATTATATACACTTACCCGTCAAAAATGAATAAGTATTTACCTAGCCGACACCCATGAAATAATCACGACTTTTTTCAAAATATTTGACCTTTTTTTATATATACTTACTATTACGGTACTATTTTAAACGCGCAAAACTAACGGCGATATTGACCTTTGATGACAATATCACTCTAGTGACAACATAATTAAATAATTAATATTATGAATAAAATATTATCATCTTCTTCTTGTGTACTCATAGCATTTATATTGTTTTTTTCTGCAATTTTCTTCTAATTAGAATAAATGAATACACTCAGATAGCTATTCTAGTTGAACACTTTGTGTTTAATATTATGTAAATGTCCAATCATTAAAAAGTGAGTTCATTTATTCATAGTCATATTATTAATAAATAAACAAACAATTATATTATCTACTATTGTATTTTGATATTATTTTGTGGTTATTCATTAAACGAATTTACTTAGTTTAGCACCAATTAATTTTTATATTATATTCTCATTTATATTAAAACTTCATTGCAGACAAGGTCTCCTGTTGAGCACTAGTTTCATAAACAGGGTACCTTTGTTAAAATTTGTTTTACTTATACGATTTTTGTCAATGACGAAAAATACCTTCGCAACGCAATCAAAGACTTTGCATTTTTCGTTTGTAATCTTTCTATTATTAGCATCCGGTAGGCTGTCAAATATTTTTCATCTACAAAGGTATATTAATGTGAGTATTGACGCTTTAGATTTTTTACTCCGTGCTAGATAAATAAGTTTTGATATTTTAAATTTTTCGATTACAAAGTATGTTGAATTGTTTTAATGATTACCAGATGTAAAATTTCAAGTTTGAAATCGCTAGTGCAAGTTTAAAACTTCAGTCCGTGGCAACTTAATACTGAATCTATGTTATAGTTGTTTCAAAAATTAAGTATGAAATGTGCAACATTTCCATTGCCAGTTTAAGAAATAACAAAAATGTATTAAAAATGTTCAAGAAATTAGGTTTACCTATTATTCAAAACACTTTAAGATATTAAATATACATCTTCTCTTCCAAATAAGTCCGTTATATCGAAAAGAGCGGCCCGGTGTCCTGACAACATCGGGAGCGAAAAGACGACCGGCAACCCAGGCGGTGGCCTAAGCGAACCAAGCATTCCGTCGCCCATCTCGATCTAGTAAGCCGCGCTTTTGTCACTTCCTTGTTAGTATTATAACTGAAATTGTGTAATAATATAATATTAAATTAGAATAATGTAAAGGCTGTGTGAATAAACAGTGAGACAAAGGCAAGTACGAATGGTTTTATTATTCTACCGCATTTCTGATCAACTATTTATCTTGCATAAATTTGTTTATAGTAGCCAGTGCCACCACGCCACAATATAACGAAACCCGGTAAAAGTTCTTTATTTACTCTTTTATACGTCAGTAGGTTTGTGGGCTAATTCTATTTTCGTTATGGCTATTGATGAACACGAATTATGAAATATATTCAATACGATTTTTGAATAACATAGGTTAAAATTTTTATTACATCCGGCAAAGTTCCTAAGTCAAAAAAATCATATTTTTTATACGGCAATAGACGTGGTTTTTAAATTCTAGTGTATGACATTGCACGTAACACAATAATATTGCGCTAAAAAAAGATCATCTTCATTTCAACTATGGTTATAGCATTGGTGCTAACAAGTTAAACCAAGTGTCTTTTAAATTCGTTATATGAGAAAAGTTATAAATATCAATACAGTGTAATTAGGAATGATGAACAATGAATTTCCACAAATACTCGACGTTTAAAAAAAATGACTTCCAACTGTTGAATTCCAACGATTTGAGAGATATAATCCCATGTTTCTACGACCTTTCTGACCCATTGCTGGACAGGTAGACCATCAGTGCTGATGTGTTGCGAAACATAATATCCCATAAAACTTAAACCGGAAGATGCTGAACGGGCGTGAAAACCTATGAACATTTTTACTGTTCACTGAGATGAATAATATCAGTCGTTCGTTCAGTTAAGGGAACAGTTCGTTTATGAACGACCCATCTCTGCTCGTGTCTATGGTCTATAACCAATTGACAATCGTCACTTGCAAAACGCGTCTCTTAAGTGTTAGCTGGAAGCGGCAACCATGAAACGTGCTGGGCAAGACGTTCCTGTCGTGAAGGCCGAGCCAGGGTCTGCAGCCGGCAGCGACGATGAAGAGGCAGGCGGTGAAGCGCCCTACACGGAGATAAAAGTACTATGGCTCCCCGACGTCAAGCAGGAATGGTCGGAGTTAACCCGGAAGGCCGAGCAGCACACTGGTGAGGAGCTCATTGTTGATTTACTCCCACTGAAGTGAATTTGATGTTACCGTTGAAGATGCTTGAGAAGAAATAGTCTTCTTTCGGAAATCATATTTCGCATGACAGATGCCATAGACAACATGCCCGCTAGAGATGGGGCGTTTTTCTTATTTTTCCTGGCGTTTCACGTTCACGTTTCCTGTTCTTGCCACTAGACAAGTATATTTCTTCGTTGACAACGAGTGTGTGGGTGCGTTATTTTGTTTATTTTAGAACTTGAAATCGTAAACGATTATTTTTATTTGTATTTGAAATAATTATTATTCTGAGTAGATGATTCAATTCTATTAGTAATGGAGAATGATACAGTTACATAATATAATTTAATTGTTAACACTTCCATTCTGGAACGGGGTTGCAATTTTACCCCAAAATCTTATTTTTAAAAATATTTAATAATTATTGATGATATTGAGGTGGTATTCTTTGTAATACTCAGAATTATCCCGAAGAATACAAACCCAAAAAAAAGTGTAATTATAATAAGACAGTCAAAAGTAGAAAAAAATTTTTTTTTCCAAGACTCAATATTCTACATGATACGCTTACTTCAATCTGCTTACACGGCTTCTATCAATCAGACATTTACGAGTCATGAGACGTCAAAATAATATTTTTCTTATAAAAAGAAAGAAAAATTTAGTAGAATCTTATAATATTGTAGAACATTTTCAAACCCTTATACTTCATTAAAACGCAAACTTGAATGGGGTTACTTTGTTACCCCACTCCGTCCCTCAATTTTAGGGTAGAATGCAGGATGTGGGTTTGTGAGCTATTTTTAATATTAACACATTTTCCGGTATAATTGAGTGTCCTGATTCCAAAAATGACATAAAATAACCCGGCACACAAAAATTAAACGAGTAATTACAATTTAAAAGAACGAAAAAAGGGTCGCTCAAATGCTTTGGGCACGTTGGGCATGAGGAAAGAATGGTTATAAAGATATAAAACGCCAGTGTTGACGGCGCCAGAAAGAGAGGGCGAACGCGGAAGACGTGGCATGACCAAATTAAACAGATACTGGAAGATGGTCCCGTCAGAAGCCTCAACAAGCGGCGAGCTTGCATACGAAGATGTATGTATGTGGACGAGGCGAGACTTGTATGTCAGTACAGAAGAGCGTGGCGCTCTGTCCTCTCTGCTTACCCCCACGGCGAAACGGCATGATGGTAAGTAAGTAATTGTTCCCTTAATATGTTTGACAGATCAGCCATTTTATCTGCATTTTTACATTTATCTATGGATAAGTAATTGAATCATAGATAAACCGCGTTTCACAAGCGTGTGGAACGCCCCCATGACTGCCTTGCCACCACGATCCCCGTATTTTTATAAGTATTGATAGGGCGGGTTAATTAATCTAATCGATTATCGGGACGCTACGCGTCTTTGCCTATCAAGAAAATACGTTGCCAAGGAAGGTGGAGCGGGAATTTCAAACACTCTGATGATTATTAACAGCTATTAAAAAAACACAGTCAAAACTTACGGTCTAAAGCACTATTACTAATTTTATAACTAATCTTAACCTAAGCACCGGCAGTTCCGACCCCCCCGCATGAGTCCGTCCTGTCCTTTCATATTTCAGTTCACATAAAAAACATAACGAAAAAAACACAAAACACATGTCGCTATGGCGGCTCACGTGTCTGCGGGGGAGGGGGGGTAGTCTCCCCGCGCCCGCGATGGCGCCCTACCAACCCCTGGCGGTGCAGGGTGGCAACCCGCGGTGCCGCGCGAAATTTAAAATCAAACTATAAAATATTTACATAAAGCTTATCTTCTAATAATAAAACAAAGTACGCGATGCAGAACGTCACACGTAGGTCGCGGCCGCATCAGTATGATGACTCTGCTTTTATTTATAGATTATTTTCTTACAAAAACTTATTGTGAAAAATATAGTAAATTTTCTATGCTTCCCATATACATTAATTCTAGCTGTTATCTTTGAATAAAATATCACCTTGTCTATGGTTCGTGTTTAGTACAGGTAAAATGGCTGATCTGTCAAACATATTAAGAAAATAATTACGATCTTTTAAATGCTTTCTATGTTATTTTTAAAATCAAGATACTCAATTATATGGAAAATGTCTTAATATTTAAAAATAGCTCACAAACCCATATTCTGCATTTATCGCCTATCTTATTTTCGATCTTTCAGTACCCGAAGGTTAAATGAACTACTGCTTTTAAACCAAATTTTTTAATCAATTAGAAAGACATGTAGAAAAATAAATCAATGAAAAAAATATTTTGGATGCTACCGGGACTCAAACTCGGATCTCCTATCTTTCCGAGAAGGTTTATTTTTATTACACCACATCAGCCGTGTACGTTTCCGCCAGTACATCAACCTTATCTCAGTCTCATTTATTAATTGATTAACATGTATTATCCACTTTGAGCCATTCACTTTTAAATGCTATAGTCACAAAATACTTTATGACTATCGCATTAAATTAATCGTTCATCTATATATTCATGGAAATATATATACTCATATGGAATGATAACTGTTATAACAAAAGCGTGTCAGGTGAGAGTGGAACGGCTGCTTACCGAGGTATTCCGAGCCCAGGAGACAGGCAACTCCCCAGACTTGTTGTACCGGACTATTGCTTTTGATTTCAGAAGCAGGTTCCAGCAACACGGGCTGGGAAAGTGCGCAGGGAGGTGATGAGCAGACAGATGAGGGGTCTCCAGCCAAGAGCGCGGATGAGGGAGCAGGCGGTGGAGCCCTCTATACTGATGTGGACATATCTTATCCTGACATTAAGCAGGAGTGCTCGGAGTACTCCAGGAAGGCCGACCAGCGCACTGGTGAGCAGTTGGGTCCCATGGGTTATCAATCCGTGAAAACCCCACTTTGTGTAACCATTACAGGATGATATGTAGGGTTATTTGGAAAACATTAATAACCTCGCAGGACTATATTCCTGCCTTGATTATGAGTCGAAAATGTTCAAGCAGCTATGACCTGATGTTAGTAGTTACGGAGTTATTCAATATCAAAGTGTGCATTTTTTTTCAATAAAATAAATGCAAACTTCGATTTCTCGTATCTCCGTAACTATTGATATTTGGTCACGGTTGCTTGTACATTTTCGACCCATCATTAAAGCAGGAATATACTCCTGTGAGGTTATTAATGTTTTCCAAATAACCCTGTAATGCAAATGACGAATCGATATGTTAAATTGTATACGTATCACATATACATTTTATGTGCATGTATCAATTGTATATGTATCACACAGACATATACAAAATTGTATATGTCTGTGTGATACATATACAATTTATAGTAAACTAGCTGTTCATACCCGGCGTTGCACAGGTTAAGGATTAAGTTGAAAATAATTTTTTTGGGGGAAACAAAGGTTTGATTCGAACGGTACAGATTTGCATCGAAAATATGTCATGGGGTGGGGAAGGGGTATGAGAATAGGGGAAAATATCGCCTATGTTACTTGACGAATCCTAAAGAATAAGTTTCCAATTTTTGAGTCCGATCGGTCAAATAGTACAGATTTGCATCGAAAATATGTCAGGGGGAGGGGAAGGGGTATGAGAATAGGTAGAAAATATCGCTTATGTTACCCGCTGATTCCTAAAGAATAAGGTTCCAAATTTTGAGTCCGATCGGTCAAACGGTACAGATTTGCATCGAAAATATGCCAGGGGGAGGGGAAGGGGTATGAGAATAGGGGGAAAATGTTGCCTATGTTACCCACTGGGTCCCAAAGCATAAGTATGCAAAATTTGAATCGACTTGGACAAACGATGTGGATTTGTATAGAGAACAGACAGACAGACAGACATTGAGTTTTATAGGTATAGAAGTCTATGCAAAAGATTATATAATTGACAACAGATCCTCCCTCGATACTTTGGTATAGCATTTTGCAACGCATCTTATTTTGTAGATTTCCAGTATGAAAATGTGTGTGGTGTCAACGAGTGAATATTAGTATAACACTGTAATATAAAAATATATTTGAGATTTTTTATGAAATTATTATTTTAATGTAATCCACATTCAACTAATACTATTCAACACTGTATTTAGGAAATCATATTTATTTAAACAATATTTACATTGCAGATCTCTCGAGAATACAAGATTCGATTTCGGAAAATCCATCCGTGTCATCGCTTGCGCCTGGAAGCAGTCAGAAGATGGAGACCGTTTCTGGGGAAAAATTGTTATCCTGTTCTCAGTGCACTTATTCGTGCAATCAGACGTCAAGCCTAAAAAGACACAAGCTCACGCACACTGCAGAGAAACCGTTTTCATGTTTACGGTGCGATTTTTCGTGCAATCAGAAATCAAACTTAAAAAGACATCTGAGCTTACACACTGAAGAAAAATCTTTTACTTGTTCACAGTGTAATTATTCGTGCATTCAGAAGTCGTACTTACAAAAACATCTGATTTCACACATTGGTGAAAAATCTTTTTCATGTTCAAAATGCAGTTATTCGTGCAAACGGAAATCAAGCCTGCAAAGACACGAGCTCACACACAATGCAAAGAAACTGTTTTCATGTTCACGGTGCGATTATTCGTGCAGTCAGAAGTCTTACTTAAAAAGACATCTGTTTTCACACGCTGAAGAAAAATCGTTTGCTTGTTCGCAGTGCAGTTATTCGTGTAAACAGAAGTCAAGCCTAAAAAATCACATGCTTACTCATAGTACAGAGAAATTGTTTTCCTGTACACAGTGTAACTATTCGTGTAACCGTAAACCAGACTTAAAAATCCATGTACTCTTACACACCGGGGAGAAACCTTTTTCATGTTCACAGTGCGATTTTTCGTGCAATCAGAAATCAAGTCTCAAGAGGCACAAGCTTACGCACAATGCAGAGAAACTACTTTCATGTTCGTGGTGCAATTATACGTGCAATCAGAAGATACATTTAAAATTACATGTGATGTCACACACTGGGGAAAAACTTTTCTCTTGTTCAGAGTGCAATTATACCTGTAACCGTGTATCACACTTAAAAATCCACAAACTCTTACACACTGGGGAAAAACCTTTTTCATGTACCCATTGCAATTATTCGTGCAATCAGAAGTCTGGCTTAAAATTACACGAGCTTTCACACACTGGGGAAAAACTTTTTTCATGTTCACAGTGCAGTTATTCGTGCAATCAGAAGTCATATTTAAAACTACATGTTATTACACACTCTGGAAAAAAACCTTTTTCGTGTTCCCAGTGCGATTATTCGTGCAATCAGAAGTGTAGCTTAAAATTACATGAGCTTTCGCACACCGGGGTAAAACTTTTTTCATGTTCACAGTGCAGTTACTCGTGCAATCAGAAATATAGCTTAAAGAAACATGAGCTTTCACACACTGGCGAAAAACTTTTTTCATGTTCACAGTGTAGTTATTCGTGCAATCTGAAGGCAAGATTAAAGAAACACCAGCTTACGCATAATGCAGAGACATCGTTGTCATAACCTCATCCTCCAGCGTATAAATGACCTCACAATTACTGAACAGTAAACTCTATGGTTTACGGACTCCCAATTTATGTCATTTATAAAAATTAGCAACCTGCTAATTTTAAAATGGCTTTGATAAAGATTTTCTTACAATTTTATTGACTGGATATTATTTTAATTCTCTGTCATTTTCCTACGAATATGCCATGCGTTGGAAAAACAATATGGGTATATAAATTTATTTGAAATCATAAGAAAATTTGTTTTGTTGAATATAATACAATTATTGGAAAAATATTTATTTTCTTATTTCCGCTTCAATCGTATAGTTACACATTTTTATAAAACTTTGGTAAGTATTCAAATAAATTATACAATTAGAAATTTGAAAACTTTTTGTGAAATTAAACTTTTCATACATAATTAATTGAAAGTACACATTTTTATATAACGATTTTTACAGTCACCGCATAGACAGGAGTTTTATTTTATTTTATCAATATAGCTCTGTTGACATATTTACACATATAAGAAATAAATCTACTTATCTTCTACAGTTTGCCCACCAAATCTATCATATAGTATCGTACACTATTGTAAGAATGAGTACGTTATTTTAGTCACCGTGGCTTAAATTACCTTATTTTTCTGTCAACACGCAGAGCGTTTGTGTGCCGTGATTTGGTGTCTCTTTCAATGCAACATTTGTTACACATGAAAGCCGGCTAGTATAGTATTGAATAACATGTCTATATTAAAATACGTCAATGATTAAAAAGACGTAAAGTTACGAATTTTCCATAAAACATTTTGATGTTTGTGTCACTTTATCCAAGGATAAAGCGCAAACGATAGACAATAGAAAAGCAAAGGAACGGTGTGTTTTCTACATAAAATACGTCAGCAATTTGTCTCCTTATTTACAAATTGTTCACATTTAAATATTCTAGGCGGTCTTTGTAACATTGCAAAGTTTGCACTCAAATGTAACCATACGAAGCAATTTTTGCTGAACAGATTCAACCATATTTCTAGTATTTTTTCTTCCTCTACTTCAGCCTTCTTTTCTTCACTGCTGGATATAAGCCTCATCCAAGTGCTTCCATTCGTTTATGTCTTGACCTGTCCGCATCCCGGCGCCAACAATCGATATAATGTCGTCGGTCGATCTCTTTGGTGGCCTTTCCTCAATTATTTTATCTGTCCAGGGCCTCCACTTCAATATTCTATGCATAATCTTCCTAAAATTTTATAACAGATTTGGTGATGTGCGCGCATTTCGTTGTGGATGCAAATGAAATTTTCTCACCTCAAGAATCATAACTCGAAAAATTATAGACGTACTATAAATAAAGACTAGTCACTAAAAAACGAATCTTCTAAAAAAAGTCTTCTATTGCGTACTAAATGTATCAGAAAGAGATAGAAATTATTTTCATAACCACGTATAAGAAAAGACAAAAAAACATAATTTTTAACAACGAATGCATATGAAGTTAGCATGCGAATTGCGGTATTTATTCTATGGTCTTTTCTCTTTCTTTCTCATAACGCAGCATACGTGTAAAATAGATACAAATATAAACAGGGTTGTGTATTGTATTAATAATTTATATAATACATACCGCCCGGACATTTATACATTTTGGACACCCCTAGACCAACCCCCGCAATGTGCGTCTATGTTCAGGGTAATTCGTGTTGTCGTTCTGTGTAGCAGATATTTTGGTTTGTTTATATTTATAGTATATTTATAATACGTCTATGTGAAAAATGAATTAAAATAAACAAATACGCCAATATCGAGTAGGTACTAGGGCAACCATAGACAAAGACAAACGGAAAAACTGAATGATGAAATTTGTGCTGTCACTTTGACAGTAAAATATTTAGCGAAGTACCTTGTTGGGGGATCTCGTACGAGGAATTGGGTCCGGGTAAAGTATGTTCTCTCTTTTAATATTTATTCACATTTTGTATATACCTATATTATTACAATGGCGGGCTAATTGGCAGTTTCTTTCAACCAAGCACACAAATAAGTAGAACAATGTATGCGATGTTACAGTGATAAGACTATTCTAGAAGAGAAATTCAAAAATTACATTTTATTTCAATTGACAATATGATCATTGATGCATCAAATAAAACTTCGCTGTGTGATTATACCTTTTGTAATATTATACCTAATAAAACATATGGTATACCTAATGCAATATATGATATTATTTAGATGACATAATGTTATACCACCATGCATTGACGTATTATAATATAGACACGTTATTCCCATACTAGCCGGCTTTCATATGTAGCAAATATTGCGTTGAAAGAGACAATAAATCATAGCACACTTATTTCACAAACGCTCTGCGTGTAGACAGGAAAATCAGGTAATTTGAAGTCACGATGACTACAATAACATACTCATTCTTACAATAGTGTACGATACTGTTCCTTTTTCCCCGTAGCGTCGCGCCCGATCACAAAGAAGGTCCGTTCGATAACGAATGCAAGTAAGGCAATTACCTTCATTTTGAGTTGCCACGCTTTCACGCTTGTAACGTATCTACAGTTTATTATATCATTGCTACCATGCCCGTTTGTGGTATACTAAGTAAAATAAAATAACACAATTGGAACATATTTCCGATGTAAAATATTGCAGTGACGAAACTAGCTCCATGATTACGATACGAGTAGGAGGTGGATGGGGACAAGAAAGGGTTAAATTAGGTTTTTCGGAAGATAAAATTGCAATTATTAGGAAAATATAAGCATTATTCGACAGGCCGCGGCAAAAAAAATCGTTTTTTGTTCTAGAAGAAACAAAGTTTGAATGAATATTTATAGGTACGCATAATATGTTTTTTTATTCGTATAAAGTATACTTCATTATCTAGAATCCGTACTTAGAGAATTAAGAAATATTCAATATTAATAATGTTATAATGTTTTAAATTTGCAAGAAATTTTTACGTTTTTGTTTATTTTGAAACTATTTATTTATATTAAAAGATGATTTTAAAAAGTATGTTCTATTTATTCCCGTATTGTGAGGCTTTACTCACTAATTAAAAGTTAGTTTTTTAAAATAAAAACACCTAAATTATTATTTAAAAATATAAGTTCCTAAGTATGAAATGTGCCAAAAATGACGCCGCTGCCAACGGCATTCTGTATTATAATTATGCCATTAATGCCTGTACTTTCTTAATTATTGTAAATAATGTTCAGTTTATTACTTTTATATAAGAACAAAAGTTTTATCTAAGTTATTTCTCTTAAAAATTGCAGTCTAGAATATACATTCTGATATAAATTAATAATAAAAACCCACATTTACTTAAAAAAAAAAACGTCGAAATATGCAACAAAATGTTAAATTCGATAAATTGTGGTTACGTTGAAATTAGATTTGTAAAAAAACGGATTGAAAAAAAGAACGTTCAACATAATTGTGCCACGAATTCAAAGAGTCAATTTTCTGCAATTATAATGTCATGTCCCATTTCTTCTCGCGCTGAAACTGTCACCTGATATTAAAATCTATACCTTCTTTCCCAAATAAATAGCTAACAAGATATAGAAGAAGCATGTTTCTTGTTTCGTCATCATATTTTAACCTCGCTCCGTCTGCTTCTTCTGCGTGTAAAGCTCGATGTCAGCATTTTTCATACACGTGTTGCTGGGCGTTATATCGGCCCATTGTATTTTTCCCGTGAGAACCGTCGTCTTCAGCGGTGGTTATGGAATGTGAGAAAACACCGTATATGTTTCATATATAGATAGCTTCAGACAGACAGAGACATCTATAATTTATCTTACATAATTAAATAAATTAATGTTGTAGTTTCCCCGTCGCTGGACTCCCGACATCACCACCTTTCTCACCATTAACAGGTTACCGACATGGAAGTGAAACAGGAGCCGAGCGATCCGCCTGAAGACGGTGTTTGGATCTGTGTTCCGCCACCAGATACTGGTCCCGAGATCAAAGTGGAAGCTCCCGAGCCCTGCGAAGCTCCTAGCTATGGCGTGGATGTGTGCCTCCCCGATGTCAAGGAAGAGTGCGCTGAAAGGTCGCAGCCAGTAACGAGTGAAGGCTCTCAAGTGGGACATGGTGAGTATTGAAATGGTAAACAGAAGGAATTGCGCTTTCTCCGAATCTCTAGTAATAGTCACTTTGGAACAACAATATGGAATGCCCCAGAACGCTCTACAGCTTTGTGGGATTATATGCAACATTCGGGAGACGCCTGGAACAGTCTGCAAGCGACGGGAACATTTTCGCAAACACTAGAAATGTGTGGAATTATCTCGGAGATTCGAAAAACTCACGTGCTTCGTATAAAACGGGACCAGTGCCACGGTGCTTCATGTTTGATGTTTCTACCGGTGCGTCGTTGGCGATGGAGCGGTAAGCCAGTCGTGGATAGCCGAGCGAAATACAATAGTGCTATAATTGAGCAGAGTATTCTAGAAAGCAATAAAATAGTGTTTAAATGAATTTCGTGTCCAGTGACCTCGTGAATTTTTAAAATAATTGTTGAATCGGTAATTAAGTTGCAGGGTTTTCATTTGTCTCTCAAAGCACGTCCTGCGACAGTATTTCTGAAGTGAACTGAAATATCTTTCTGGACCTTACAGTAAAATCAAACATCACAGGTCACGCGCGTTTATTTTTAACAGTTTTGATAAACGCGTTGTTTAGAGCAAGGATATGGCGTCTGGCTACGGATCAGAGGATTCGAGCTTCGAATCTTTACGAAATCAATATTATGTTTCTATCTGTCCTGTGACATAATATACAGGGTGCAACAGAGATAGTCTGTAATACTTAAAATGTGGATTCCTGGATAAATTTTGAGTCCAAAATATTCAAGCAACAATGTTCTAATATCAATAGTTTGATTTTTTTTCTTAACATTTTTTAATTATCTCCGTAAATCATTAAAATAAGACATTAAAAAAAAACTTTTGAATTTAGGAAATTGTTGCTTGAACATTTTATAATTCATTTTGTCTATTTTTTTTATAAATTTTTGATTCTTACCTATTGATTTTAATATCAGGTTAATACCTCCCTCTTATAACTCATGTCTGTATTATTTCAATAAATTAATAAAACGGTTATTAAATAACTTTTTATATATCGCCAGGATCTATTTGGAGCGGGCAGGACGCCGTTAGTGTAGGCTCTAACCCCGGACCACTAGCAGAACTCTCGAGCAGCAATACGTACAACGTTTACACCGGTGGCGTTCCGCTCTCCTGTTCACACTGCACCTACACAACCAACCAGGAAGAACATCTGAAAAATCACAAGCTCACGCACACAGAGCAGAAACTGCAAACGTGTCCCCACTGTCCTTACACCTGCCCCCAGAAAGGACGCTTGAAGATACACTTGCTCATCCACAGCAACGAGAAACTGTTCTCGTGCACGCAGTGCGCGTATGCGTGCAATCGAAAAGCCGACTTAAAGAATCACATTGTCATGCACAGCGGCGCGAAACCGTTTTCCTGTTCGCTCTGCAGTTTTACTTGCAATCACAAAGGAAATTTAAAAACGCACATGCTGACACACACCGGAGAGAAACTGCTGTCCTGCCCGAACTGCGCCTACAAATGCAATCGAAGAACAGATTTGAGAAACCACCAGCGCACGCACACGGGTGAGAAACCCTTCTCCTGCTCGCAGTGCCCTTACACGTGCAACAACAAAGGAAACTTGAGAACTCACATGCTGACGCACACTGGTAAGAAATTATTCTCCTGTTCGCACTGCACGTACACCAGCAACCACAAAGGAAACCTGGGCATACATCTGCTCCTGCACACTGGAAAAAAATCCTTGAAATGTACGCATTGCAAGTACGCCTGCAATCGAAAAACAGACTTGAAGCATCACATGCTCGTGCACAGTGGACGCAAGCTGTTCTCGTGTCCGCATTGCGCGTACACTTGCAACCACAAGGGAAACTTGAAGACGCACATGCGAACGCACACTGGGGAAAAGCTCTTCGCGTGTTCGCAGTGCAGTTATGCCTGCAACCGACAGGCGTACTTGAAGATGCATCTGATCACCCACACTGAAAAGAAACCGTTTTTCTGTTCACACTGTAGCTATACATCTAAGCAGAGAGTTAGATTTATACGACATGTGCTCACTCACAACTCTAACAAGTCTTAATTAGTAATGTAGATATGTCTGCTTTTCAAAGCTGGATCCATGTGCTTAGGTAGGCTGGCATGCAGACGACATAACTTTCATTTCTAAACGAGAAGAAAAATAACGAACTTTTATATAGACTTGAAGAAGGGAGGATACGTGTGGGACTTCAGGTAAATAGATCTGAAGTCGTGATTTTACATCGAAGCGGAAACTTCGTTAATGTCGGCTTCTGTAGCTGATGATGGTGAAGATATGAAGCTTAAATTAACACAATAATCGGGATGCCGAAGAGTGCAATATCAAAACTGGATACAATTTAGAAAAACAGATCCACTACTAATTTTAGTGTCAAGACCAAACTGACTGATATCAAATCTTTGTCCAGGCCCACCCTAATATACTCTGGTGGACAGACTGAGAGGTGCTGACATAAGGCACACACTCGGCATGGAGCCCCCATTCGGGAATATAGAGAAATCACAAACGAGGTGACTTGGATGTGTGCCGTGAATTAGAGAAGAACGAATACGAAGAAGTAACCCAGTAAGGAAGGCGATCGGTGGGTGGTCCCAGATTAAGCTGGGAGAGACAATAGTAAAATGTGTATGAAAATATGATGGGTCTTAACTGTTAACGGGTTAACACGTATGGAAGCAGTACAAGACGTGGGAATATAGAAGCAGCTTATCGAGTGTTTGGGTCCCCGACTCTACTTGGATAAGGGGGTGAAGCTGATGATGACGATCCATTACTCTAACCACCAATATGCGTCTTTTTAAGTCTCTTGTTTTTTACATATGCTTCTACGGAATGAATAAATGGATATTGAGATTAATTGAGACGAGAAAACTGATAAAAGTGGAAGCATTAGAGGATGATGCTCGATGGAATGGCCAGATTAAGGATGCTCTTGGCTATCCTGTCGGCACGATTCTCCAAAGATGCTAGGAGAAAAGTAAGCATTCATCAGATGGGTTTTATTTAATAGAGGCACGGACTTCTCTCGAAGAAACTATAAGGCAACTCGAGGCATTTGAGATGTCGATTTACAGAAGCGACTGAAAAAAGCAGGATGGGCAGCGTTACGAATGGAGGTGGTTTGGACGAATGAAAAAGCCTTCTTGCGATACTGTTAAATGAAGTATTTAACAGTATCGCAAGAAGGAGATGCCGGATGGTCCGGAGAGTCTGTTTTAGGGCATTTTAAGTCGAGTGAAGATAGCCAATGTCCGCTGTACGGATAAGGTACTAGAATGTGAAAAGCTTTCATGTATTATTTTTACTTTATATTAGATCCAAGACTCTACGAAGTTAATAAGGCTTATGGCAATAAGAAATTGGGCTTTGGCTCGCTTTCAAAGTGGTGTAGCATCATAATCTACAGCCCCTGACCTTCTAAGGCTGCTTTTTCCACTCTGACCTGTCCTTCGCTGTCCTTTTCGGTTCTATCTCTCGCAGAGAGAGTCACTCAACACTCCTCCGCCTAGGGCGTTTTGCATTAAAACCATAACTCACTTAATTTGTCATGCACGCTCTTCAATAGTTGAAGTTTTAACAAGTTTTAAGTGTCGACTGTTTGGTTTATCTGATCACGCCAGGTCCTTCGCGGATACCTTCTATTTTGCCTTCAAAGCTCGCCCCATGTCCTGTTTCACGTGACATAACCATCTCAGCAACCCCTATTCTTGGACGATTTGTGCTTGGGTTCTCAATCGTGTTAATTCTTGGTACCAAAAATTCTAATTGTGTAAAATGTGAATATAAAATGAGATATGTCTCCCCATCACTATTGGCTCCAGCTCTTGGCCTTTTCCTTCCTTGGCTCCAGTCCTTGATTTCTGAGACAGATACGTCATTGTTGATCCATATTAGTTTCGACCTTCCTTAGTTCTTGGTCATGTACTCAGCAATGACTTAGATGATGGCATTTTCTCCGTCCTAGCCTAACCATCGAATTCTTCCGATTTTAATTAACTTTGAGACGCTGAATGTTGATCTCTATTATTATTGGTCATGTACTCAGCAACGGCGGATGATTGCATTTCCTCCATCCTAGTCTCCATCGAAGTCTTCCTATTTTAATTAACCTTGAGACGCTGAAAGCTGATCTCATTACGCAAGTACAGAGCTCTTTGTTGTTGTGTCTGTGCCAATATGTATTTTTAAAACCGGCCTAAAGCTACGCCTCAAAATGTTCCTTTCAAAAAGAGGTGGAAGGGAAGGCGTATAACAACAACGATTCGCGCTTGCTATGCCTGTATTTTTGTTCTTAGTATATATTTTTCATTTTACAAAAAATATATATAGAAATAATGATTGAGATATGTATGATTTATTAAATCCATAAATTCAAACTAAAAAATATATTTCTAAAATTCGTGTATTGCTTATTTGTCTAGCACAATTTTTATTATAAAAATGTCTCAATTAAGGTGGCTTGGACAAGTTTTGCGAATGCTAGAACATAGCTTACCAAGATGCAACTTGTCAAAAAAGATTACATTAAAATAGATACTTTGATCCTTGAACGTACGTGGTCTGAGTCGCTTTCCATGAAAGAGATGATTCTCCTTAATAACAATGATCGATTGTTCGAATTGGAATAGAAGAATTGTATTTCTCTTTGTCACACTTTTACCCAAAATGATTCGCAGTTTCGGTCGCTTCCTTGGATCTGAAGAGGGGTACTTCTCTTTGGTCATAGATGAATCTCAAACTTATAAATCAAATAAATTAAATTAAGATGTTTCTCCTTTCAAGCCTTTATTAATTCTGATATGCAGAAAGCGCCAGATGGCGTCCTCCTATGACTCCATAAATCATAAAAGCGCCGTCCACTAGATGGTGCTCTAACACAAATTGGACAATTAGTACCGAAGGCTTGTTGGGTCGTTAGCCTCCAATCTTTCAAGGATAAGAAACGGACATGACAATTATATGTGCCATTCATAATCACTATTATTTTAAAAAAACAATGTATTCAAATAATAGTGGCACAATGCAAGGTATATGGACCGGTATAAGAAGTGTGGAGAAACTATTCCGGGCAGCGCAGGACAGAGAGACCTCCACTCTAGATCGCCAATGTCCGGGGAACCCGACAGGGCATACAAAGGTGCATAGATTTGAAGTCCATAGTATCGAAACTCTACAATAATTTAGGACCCATCGAACACGCATCTACTAAGGATTTTCGCCCATTGTTCTCGTCCTCACAGTAAAACCTACAGTCTTCTGTGTATAGTTTTCTGGGATATTCTGCCGTGTATATGTGACCTCTCTAGCCGACGTTTCACACACACGTTTCACGGAAGCACAACACACTACATCAAGACATACACCCTGCTTTCGACACGGTACTGCAATCCAGTACTTAATCTAACACAAACTGGGACACACCCTGACTTCGGTACGGTATTGCAAGGCAATACTTAACCTACACTTCAACACACACCCATCACATCAGTCCTGATTATGGAACCTGCAATGGGATCCGAAACATCGGCCAGAGAGGTCACATATACACGGCAGAATATCCCAGAAAATTATACACAGAAGATTATGAACGGCCGTGAAAACAAAAGAACATTTTTAAACCTACAGTCGTATTTTCTTCTTATTCAGCCTTCATCTCTTCACTGCTGGATATAAGCTTCTTCCACCCTTCCCTTTTATTGGCTTTTATTGTCGGCCCATCTCTTTTGAGGTACAACAATAACTACTCAAATCCCGTTTGGCATATATAATTCGTCGCAATTATGAGTTATCAAGTGATTTTGCAAATGAAAGTTGAACCCAGTAAACTCAGACCCTTTTAGCAATTTACAATTCACTGTTAAAGGTCCTGTAAAATTATTAATTACGTGCAATTCCTTCCGCTTCTACCATCTCGTGACAATATCAAATGTTAATTACGTACCATCATGCCGTTTCCCAGAGGCAGAGGGGATAGAGCGCCACACTACTCTGTTCTGACAAAACTCTCGCCTCGTATCAGAATCAATACCAATTTATTCGGAAAAAGTAGTAAATTCATTATCCAGTACATAAAGGCTATATCAAAGTAGGGATTCAATATCAAACTTGCAACAATCATATTATTCTATAGCCCATGAATTAAAGATTTACAATTTATTACAATAATAAAACTCAATATTTAAATGTAAAATATAAATATAACAAAAAGGTTTTTTTTTAATAGTTATCCTATTTATTTACATTAAATTGCCGAATTATTTTAAACAGATTGAAATAAAATTATTTAATAATATTTCTAGACGTGTGTTCTGAGAACACAACTACTGGATTCTGTCCGTAGAGGGATATTTATTAATAAAGATAAATTAGAGTTGGATCCCATTGCAGGGTCCAACATCAGCGCTGATGACTGACGGCTGATGGACTCCGTGGTGGAATCCGTAACGTCAACCAGAAAGGCCGTATAAACACGGCATAATGCCCCATAAAACACAAAACTGAAGAATTTGAACGGCCGTGAAAATATATATATATTTTTTTTTTTACAAATACATTTTTTTACAAGGTAGTGACAGTTACTTATGAATGTATGTTTCTCTACTATACGAATGTCATAAACTCGTGTGTAGTAGAGGAGTATCATTACATTATACGTTTACAAAGAATTTTGTGATAACATTCTTTACAAAGATTTGTTCACTAAAATCGATTTAAATTTTTCTTGTTACCAATGTGACAGTATCCAGAACACCTCTATTTTCCCAGAAATAAATGCAGAACAACGCATATTTTCCGCAATGCAAATGCACTACTGAAACGAAAGACATTTCGCAAGACGTAGATGCAATATTGATGCTGCTGGTACAAAGCAGACTCGAAGAAAGATCACCAACAAGATCTGGTTTAGATAAAGTTTGCAAGCGATGGCTCGCTTTAAGAAACCGTCACGAGTTTTGCTGTGGTCTTCTTTATTAGCGACCAAGAGCGTGAGATCCTCTTGAAGCCCAGTAAACCGGTATTGAATCTCAATTTCGGCAGTGAAATCACTTGTCAGTCGATGCCTCCGAGACGCAGTGCATTAGTTGCCAGCCGAATGGTCACAATCCACAGTTTGCGTGCATTCTAATGTGTTTCACCAAATCTCTCTTATTGTAAAACGATTTCTCGCAGTCTTCACAGCTGTACTGTTTCACCCCGGTGTGCGTCATGGCGTGGTTCGCCAGGAGACCCCTCCGGCTGAAGGTCTTCTCGCAGTCGCCACAGGCGAAGGGCCTGTGCCCCGTGTGTATCGTCATGTGCCTCAGCAAGTTAGATCTCTGGGTGAAGGGTTTACCGCAGGCTTCGCAGGCGTGGGGTCTGTCGCCGGTGTGGGTCCTCGTGTGGTTCACCAGGGTATCTTTGCGCGTGAATGTTTTCGTACAGTGGTCACACGGAAAGGGTTTCTCTCCCGTGTGACTTCTGGCGTGCACCAACAGATCGCGCTTTTGGCGAAAAGCTTTCCCGCATCCCTCGCAGGTGAAGGTCTTTGGCGCCGCACGAGTCTTCGAGTGATTGTCATCATCTCTCTCCAGCGCGCTACCGGCGTCTTTCGACAGGGAAGTACGGTCCTTGTGGGCACCATTATTACCTGAAATTTCAAAGAATCTTTGATTTCAGTGCCGATAAATTGATGTTTATTGAACACGTGATAATTAAATGAAAGATAGTATGATATACACTCCCTAGCTCGTCAAGTATATAGATATACCTGTTCTGAGGTAGGTATCCTTTGCTTTCATTATATCACCTTCAGATCAATACCAAATATTTTATTTACAAGCAAATACAGTAAAAAATCAAGAAAAAATAAATAAATATGTAAAAATATAAAATTGACATGAGGAAAATAAAATGCAGCTCGTATCGAAACAACATCTGTCATATAGATACACCAGGGTGGCCAGATGTAATAAAAATATACAAATAATAGAATAAAGAGAAATGCTCAAGTGAGGAATCAGAAAGAACGTAATTTAGTAAAAAAAGAAGAAAAAAAATTAAAATCAAATAAATAAGCGTAATTTAGTAAGAAAGAGAGAAAAAATAATAAAAGCAGATAAGAATAAAAGCGCAGCGTAATAAGTAAATCACTTATCAATAATACAAACAGTACGGCGATGGAAAACCTTAGATGCCCTTTACGCTTGTTGGTTGAGGGTGTATCGCTTAGACAGCACTGTCTCATCTTAGAGCGATCTACTGTATTGCATTATGCGCGTTGGCAGCGTAAGATTCATTTCTTCAAATTATTTATTTCTTAATCACATAGAGTACACAATTTGGGTTGTGTTATGCCTTTCTCAGAATCGTTGTTCAGACTGGATCGGCGGCAGTTATAAGAATAGTACGCTCAAACAGTTGACAGCTGTACGGAGACTTCCAAAGCGAGCCAGTTGTCCAGTTCAAGTGCGAAACGCCCGTACACAGAAGAGACAACGCAAAACTCACCTTCGGATCCTCCGATTTGACAGAAAACTCTGTACTCCTCTGGAATGGACTGTATGAAGATGCGGATGCCGTCTCCACCATGATGAAGAAGGAGATAGCGGCGCGTAAAGATCGAAACAAATTGCGGTTTGATAACAGGAGCGGACGTAGATCGTTCAAAGACGTATGTTTTTATGCGGTGCAAGCGGCGAAGGCGGTCAATTTTGAACTGGCGGTTCGGCTTTGGTCAGTCGGCGCATCGGAGGTATATAACAGGTGGAGAGTTTGCCCATCCCTCCCATGCACAGGCGTTTGAAATACATATTATAAAAATATACAGGCATAGTTTACAAAATAGTTGTACAATTTAGATACTACTCGTAATTTCACATGTCTAGTTTCCAGTTATTTCTGCTTAATGTTGTGTCATCCCATATTTCGACTGCCCCAACGAACGAGGCAGTAACTCAATATTCTAGGTATTTGAGTTAGTACCATTTTTAGATTTAGGCCATGATTGCCTACCTACAGCAAAGACAGCAGTATCTCAAATGCAATATTTAACAGATTAAAATATGAATTTTACAAATATCGTAAATCAGCTAACCATTTTTCTTCCATGTAATAACGAAGTAGGTAAGAATGTAAATTATAATAAAATATCTCAATTACTAGTAAGATCGTCTTAAATATTACGTACACACACAAAAAAAATTTGAGAAGATTCAAGAAAGAATTAGAAATCCGGTTCGAGACTTAAAAGCGTCCCCCTGAAAAATCGACTTATTTGACTTACTGCCTCGTTCGTTGGGGCAGTCGATTTATTCTCGGATTATATTCAAGATTTTGTTGCATGTTGTTTAAGAGAAAAAAAAAAAGTACCCATCTGACATTCTACTGCGTGAGGAAGATCAGCACTCACCACGCGCCAGATCTGTTGGCCTTTCTTCGCGCTCCCTCTTCACGTCAGGGGTGCAGGAATAGTCAGGGGGCGAGGGTCTTCCGCTCGGCTCTTCCCAGGAGTCACCAGCTTCTGCTTTGATCTCGGAGCTGTCCAGAGGCGGGACACAGATCCAGACACCGTCGTCCGGAGGATCGCGAGGTTCTTGCTTCACCTCCATGTTGGTGACCTAGACGAAAAATGCGTTCTAAGACCGGCGCCACCGCTACATTTTTTCCATACAATATGCGCTTATCAAACACTCTGCGCGGACGATCTTTCGATCCATTAGCTTTGCCGATTTGACTATATAAGAAGGAAATTGAATTAATACATTAACTAAGATAAATTAAAGATACCTAACGGGGACAAGGATATTTATCAATGGGTAGCACGCAAGCCTATATTGGGCATCCACAGGGTTTATTTAAATTGTCTTAAGCAGGGTTCGAGGATACATATATCCGCGGATATAAATCACGATATTTAAGGTTTGATTTTTATTTTCGATATATATCAACAAAAAACTTTTTGCGATCGTTAATAGATGGCGCTAGTTGTATTTAAAAATGAGTTATGAATACAAACATTCGCATTTTTTCCATCTTTATTCCAAGTAAAAATCAATAAGTGAATATTCCGTGTCTATGTATAGTTATTTAGTGGTAAACCTCATAATTTTAACATTTTCAACAATTTTTGTATCACATGTTGATGTTTAAGCATCATTTTCTCAAAACTACTCCAATGTCGCTTAGTGAGTTTTACCTCTAAAGGGACGATATAATCCGTTTTTTATTTTACACAAAGAAACAAATACTCATAACACTACATTAGAAAGAACAAATTTTATAACTTATATATAATAAGTGCATATATTAGCTTTTTTCAGTAGGTATGCAATTCATTTGTTTAATAAATAATAATTCATGTATAGAATAAAAAAATTAAATTGCTAATTATTTCCAGTTTGTTTCAATCGACGTGTGCAAAAAAGGAGACAAAAAGTTTGGATATATATCCAATTTTTTATATATATCAGATATATATAAAAAAATCTGATTTTTTTTATTTTTTGTATTAAAATCTGATTTTTTCGAACCCTGGTCTTAAGTGATCACTTAAGCTAGCCTTAAGGCAGGTCATAAGCCCTTTAGACGCCCAATCTATACATTCCCTTATATAAATAGCTTCCTAAGAGTTCATGATTTATCAAATTTAGTAGTTTTTTAGATATCTCCAAAAGTCAGAAAAATAGAGTTTCGAGAAAAACGCAAAAAATGGCGTAATTCGTTTAAAAACACACCTATAGGTCTTATGTTTTAGAAAGATAATCGAATAAGTATGTGTAAGCCGTGCGTACGACGCACATACTAATTCGATTGTCTTTCTAAAATGATAAGATGTTTACCACGCTAGCTTACAATTGCTATAACGATGCCAATTTTTGAATAAGTTCCGAGTCAAATTATTCTTAGAACTTTAACCCATAAGATAGAAAAAAAAAGAATTTTTTGAAAATGCAAATTAGGCCGGCGCCACACCAGTCTTCCGTTACCGATTTTCAAAGCTACATTTCTTTTCGTACAATATGTGCTTATCAAACACACTGCGCGGACGATCGGTCGGCGCAGTGTGTTAGTCCAGCGTGGCGCCGGCCTTAGCCAGCAAAATACGATTTATTTCTATTCCGCGACCCAGCTGACTAGCGCATACCTTTATTTCTTCCTCCAGGTCCATCCAAGAGCCAAGAACATGGCAGCGGGAGCGTCCAAGATCCTCACGACGCAGACAAAAAGTGAAAACGAATATTTCAGCGGAGAATTAACATTTCAGACGTCATTCTTTATGTTTTCATTATTGCCAGAGACGCATCACATCTATGGTCAATAAAGCGTTACATAATCTATGGACTGTGCCGGTAGGTACCAAGAAAGGTATCTACTACTATAGACTAGGCCCAGCGACCACCAGAGCTGCGTTATCGTATCAAACCTGAAATATTATCCGTAGATATACATTATAGAAGGTAGAAAGGTTTTAATATTATGTCATTTGAGTTCTGGGAATTTTGTCAGGTAATACAGGTACAAAAATGTACAAGTAAAACGCTAACTAACTAAGGCCCGGTTGTTTCAAGTTCGATCAAAGTAAGCGGAAATACTGGCTTAAGCTGAGCTTAACCTCAAGGTCACGCGAAATCTCGAAGAATTGAGTTATTTCAAATTTAAAATCGGATTAGGGGTGTTGCAATTGTG
The DNA here is from genome assembly GCA_016648135.1 of Agrypnia vestita. Lineage (NCBI taxonomy): Eukaryota > Metazoa > Arthropoda > Insecta > Trichoptera > Phryganeidae > Agrypnia > Agrypnia vestita. Next base: position 13,518 of record JADDOH010003271.1, on the reverse strand, counting down.
TAAAATAAAAATCATAGACAAATGCACGCCAAAATAATTTTGCATATGGCAGCACATAATTAAAATTTCATTTGACAGCAACAGACAGCAAGCAGATCAAAGCAGATGTTTCGAAACATGTCATCAACGGTTTGTTTTACTGAAGATTTCCACAAGAAGATGAAAGGAGACTAGTGGGCCGCATTACGCAACTAATTAAATGTTTTGTTGCTACTGTCCAACAGATTTTCGAAGTAGATTCGAGAATACGATGAAAAGCGCCAGGAAGGTTAGTTATTGACGAAATTAAATGTTATCTATCTTACCTATTTAGTGTTTGCAAGAACAATATGTTTTTATTTGATCTGTATTGTATTTCTTTAGTTGTTCTGTTTATAACCTTTTCTTTGTTTGCAGGTAATAAGAAAAGTGAATCCAGAGCCTACGACTGATATGCAGAATAAATTATATGTGGTTCAGTTAGATATTTTCAAAACCCAACTATCTAAAGAATCGACAGGAAATTCACGAAGTTGTTTTGGAAAGGCATAATGCCAAAAGAGATATGGCTTAATTTTATTACAAGTTGTATTTTTTATTAAAATATTCATTTTCCCGTTAATAGGTAGGTATATAAAATACAATAAAATAAAAGAATTTCATACACCGAATATATTGTTTTATTACTATTATTCCGCGGACGTCCTCTGCTTCTGCTGCTTTCGACAAACAATTTTCCTTGCCATCCTTTCTTTGCTCATCTGTTCCACATGACCAAACCAGTGGCCATGTCACTGGCTCTGCATACTGAGAATTCCGAGTTCGATTCCCGGTGAGGTCGCAATACATCTTTCTGATTTCTTTAAAATCTAGGTGTTCTTGTCGGACCGCAATTAAAATTGGGCCTTCAGGCCAACTGTAGCATTAAAAATTGCTGTACATTTGGTTTGAGGGCATAGTTCCGCTCTCCTACAATTTAGCAATTACCAAATCTGGTAACTAGTACCGTTTGTCGTAACTTGATATTTTGTTTGGACATAATGACAAATATATTTCTGATTTTTATAGTGCTCTTCGGCTGACTAAAATGTGGCCTGTGGTCAGCCATTGCTCTGGTAATGGCTGACACTATTCGCTGTCCAAGAAGCAGTGTTCCAGATAAATCACCTATGCACCTTTCATGGATATAAATGTAAAATTATCAAAACCCGAGTGAAATAGAAACCTTGAAAAAAAATATTGTCGACAATGCCCTGCAGTAAAATTCATTTAGAGTTGCGGAAAAATCAATTTCTTCCGACAAAAAAGTATTGTTCGAGATCTAAGTAAATTACTTCTCCTGTTAAGGATATACTGTAGGATCAGTCGATCGTCAAAAAAGCCTGTGTCATCCAACATAATATTGTACATTTCGACACTTTGTATGTAAAATGTCGAAAAATTAATAAAAAAATATTTTATTGACAGATGTCAATTACATTGCGCAGTGCGCATGTGCTACTCTGACCGAGAGTTTAATCTAAAATTTCCGCTCAGAATTCTCTGACAGATTTCGCTTAATCCGATTTGAAACAACCCGTTTTTGAAAAAAGTACTAAAAATTTCAGTTTAAACTCTACGCTTACTTTGATCGAATTTGAAACAACCGGGCCTAAGTAATTAACTAACCATCACGCCGTTTCCCCGAAGGGGTAGGCAGAGAGGATTGAACGCCACATTCTTCTATCCTGGCACACCACTTTTGCTTCGGCCACATTCATACGTCTTCTTATACAAGTTCTACGGTTGTTGCGGCCATCCTCAAACATTTGTTGTTTCTGATCATGCCAGGTCTTTCAGGTAAAACGCAAAAATAACAAACCTGATTTCTTAACATGTTTAACGGGATAGTACATACACTCATATTAATCATTGTCAGACGCTTTTCGTGGGTCATTTGTTCCAATGGAGGCTAGAAAAGCTCTATAAATAATCATGTCATTTACGTTAGGTATAAAATCTGAATTTTATTTTATGGTATCGGGTAATATTGTTAATCAAAATAATGATTAACAATATGAACTGCCATAATATCCAAACCGTCGTACCTACTATAGTATACATTTATACGCAATGGATGTACACTGTAGTTGGTCGCGCCAGTATCCATATGTTTTTACTCCCTTTCTTTTAACTCGTAGCGTCTGCTTGTCGGCTTTTCTACCGAAAAAACTTTGGATCGATTTTTAACCCTTTTCCCGTGATCCAATCGAGCTGAAACTTAGCAGGCCGACTCGTGGCGACGATAAAAATGATGGAACAAATTTTCGTTTAAATTTTTTTAATAATTATAGTATATTTTTGGATTTTTCGAAATTTTAACGATTTATATAGTTTAAATTTCGAGCCCGACGCGTAGAGAAGTCGCGAAACCTGTTTCAATGAGATAAAAACATCTGTCATTGAACGATTCTACGCCCGCTCCTGTTTTAACCGCTATTTTAATACTGAATTCTAATTTCAACTAATGTAATGTAACCATTGAATGCAATAACTTAATTTAACAGACCTATCGCAGCGTAGAGTAATTTGTGATATACTATTTTTTTAAGTAATAAAGGGGCTTGTACATTGCACTACTTTGATGAACATGATTAATTATCTATATTCTGCGGTTATGGTATGAGATTTTTTTTTTTTTTTTTTAAATAAATAGAGATGCGAACACGGAATACGTGTCACATCAATATTCTTACTATTTTCAAACTAAGCTAAACGCTTGTGCTATGAAAATAAGACTAACTTCCTAGTCTGGGCTGAGATTCGAACCCGCGACCATTGGATCACGAGGCGAGTGTCCTAACCACAAGACCAACAAGCTACTCTTCATTTCATGCTCCATTTCATGTAGATGCTTCTCACTCTATTTTTATGCACAATTCATGTTTTGAGAGACTGCATAAAGTTGGAAACGATTTAAATTGTGGGTAATTGTTTAGCATAAATAGCATTACTAAAAAAGAAGTGTGCATGCAAATATATAGTCATAGGTCGGCCACAATCAAAAGACCATTTCCTAGCTTTGTCCGGTAAGAAGAAAGCGGGAGAAAGTTGCCTGGCAAGCCCGTATTACAAGCCTCAATATGATATTCCAAATATATATATTTTTTTCGTTTAAAAAGGTTACTACATACTATAAAAACTTATTTTGTGTTAATTTTTTGCATCGTAACAACACACATATTTTTTGCGAACATCCTTTTGAAACTATAGGTATCTGTGATTTTAATTTTTATCTTATCATCATTTTTTTTAAAGTTTAATATTTTTAATATACCGACTAGTATAACTCTATTATTTTTGTTGACTATATTATTTCATATTAAAGCCCAAAGGGGGGGCTACATAAATAAATGCATGTGAGTAGGTATATTAGAGCGCGATTGACACTGCGCTTGCCAAAACTGGCACAAGGGCGTTTATTGATTTCTGTGAGGGTAATTAAATACCCGCGCGCACTCACGTGCCTTTTTTGCTTTGGTAAGTTGCGACGACAGCTCCAGCTGAACTCGAAACTGCTTGCTCCAATACTGCCTTGCCACAATTCTATCTTACACGGCCGATACCAGATTTCTTAGATCCTTTTAAATCTTGTTTCGACCTTTTCGAAAAAAAATTCCGCCGCCAGTTGCGCTGTTTGCTTTTCTCCTCAATATAGGTCAACCGCCGAGAGGTTTTGCATGACTCCTTCAAAAATATATATTTCTCTCTCATCTGCACTACCATTGGCTCCATATAAAAGAAGACAGAATGAGATTATCATGCCAAAGTTCTCAGCGGTTGATCTATAAACCCCGGCGTCAATTTAAACGTTAATTCAGGTCCGACCACCTAGTTGGCGATCGTCCCTCGTCTCTGTCTTGTACTACCAGCCTCTACTGCGCATACGTACGCCTTATGACATGTCCCAAGCATTTCAGTACGCGCATATGTACTGTGGGAATAGACCTTTCTCAACACTTCTTGCAAAATAGAGCAAGTTTTGATGATTCATAATGACTCAACATGATTTCGGTATTTTGCATATTTGACCCAATTCAGTGTCTCATCGACAAAAGTAATACAGGTATTTGGATTAAGTAGTGTTGTTGTTCATGATAATACTGCTAAGTCAGGTCAGATGGGCGGGTTAATAGATTAGGCACACATTATTGTATCAATCAACGTACAAGTCGTATATTATATATAATTTAATTATATATATTAGGTGGGACGTAAGAAAGCATAGCACATCATCGTCTCGTACAGTAATCATCACCAACCGCCGGCCTTGCTACGCTCCCGTCTCGGGCGGACCTCCCACCGGGCTCAGTCTTACGCTTTCATTTTACTTGTACTTCTTCACTTGCTACCGGAGATTATCTCCGGTGAGAAATAAAGATCTATACAAACATGTAGCTAGTCACTCGTTCAATATTACTGCGCCATCCCTATTTTCCTGCACTCTTGTCTCAGCCTGCATGACTTAGCTCCTTCTGAAAATAATATTCTGACAATCTTAATCTTTGGTCTTTCAAAATATCGTTGTGGGAGAAGATACTGTTGGTGGACGGTAATCAAAATTTGTTTGTCGGCGCAACCGACAGGATAGGCAGTAGGGAAGACTAGGATAAAAAACGAATCTGAATATCCTAAAACTGGCCACTATAGCACTCTCGTGATCTTCACGCACACCACTAATGCGTCAACCTTTCTCCGTTCAAGTAAATTAAATGGGTAGAATAAAAAGCAAACGTTTTATTTACAAACAGTGATTGTGGAGCTCTATACGCCCTACCTGGGAAGTACTAAAAAAAGTCTGTTGTAGTGTTAAATACATATACAGAATATCTCGTACCTCGGAGCAATAACTTCGGGAGAGTCTTATTCATTCAATTATGAATAGAAAATATTCTTTACACTTTAGGCGAAACGTCGACAGTTACGGAGATAGGCGGCATCAAAATTTGCATTTTTTTTCAATATTTCTGACAAACGACAAACGGTTGGACTGTCTCTACAGTAACTTATATGGAATATTACAAATTAATTCGCTTTAATACAAGTCAAATAAAATTACAAATTCCTTACAAAAACAATTTTTCAAATTTCTGCAACTTAGGCCCGGTTGTTTCAAGTTCGATCAAAGTAAGCGGTCGATCAGAGCACAGATTTATACGAAAACGGATCGTCTGATTGGTGGAGAACTTAAAAATCTATGCTTTAAATCCAACTTGAAACAACCGGCCCATAATCATTCCCACTGGTCTAATGTTCTACAGAAAATGAATCAGAAATATTTGAAAAATGCAAACTTGAATGTCGCTTGTGTAAAAAATATGTATTCTTACTCATGAAGTTTTTGCTAACAGTTACGAGACATTCTGAATACACTAAATACTTTAAACTTAACTGTTTCAGATGTTTATCATGTGTTCCCCATGAAATTATCCCCCCTGTGAGTCCTCATGTGTTTTGTCAGGGAGCTCTTTTCACTGAAAGCCTTCATGCACAGTTTACAAGTGAACGGTCTCTCTCCAGTGTGGCACCTGGAGTGTATCTTTAAATAATAACTCTGACGAAACGTCTTCTGGCACTGTTCACAAGAATACGGCCTCTCGCCCGTGTGGGTCCTCATGTGCCGCATCAGGCTGAACCTCTGCGTGAAGGGCTTCTTGCACTCCTCACACGAGAACAGCTTCTCGCCCGAGTGGGACCTGGCGTGCACCAGCAAGTTGTGCACGCGATAGTACGTTTTCCCGCAGTCTTCGCACGCGTACAGTTTCTCCCCTCTGTGCGTCCTCATGTGCAAGGACAGCGCGCCACGCTGGGAGAACGACTTGCTGCACTCTTCACACGCAAACGGTTTCTCTGCCGTGTGGGTCTTGACGTGCATGGACAGAGCGCCTCTCTGGTTGAATGATTTATTGCAGTGCACACACGCGTAGGGTCGCTCTCCGGTGTGTATCCGCATGTGCGCCTCCAGGGTGTTTTTTCTGGTGAATGTTTTCTTGCAATCTTCACAGGTGAAAGGTTTTTCTCCCGTGTGGGACCGCAAGTGCCTCAGAAGGTTGGCCCTCTTGTTGAACGCTTTCTCGCAACTGTCGCAGCCGAAGGGTTTTTGTCCCGAGTGCGTTTGCATGTGGTTCACCAAGTTGTTTTTCCACAGGAATGTCTTCTGGCACTCTTCGCAAGTGAAGCGCTTCTGTTCCGTTTTTATTTCGTTCACCAAAGATGCGGCATTATCTGAAAGAAAAAATGGTAGTGAATAAAGTGATGTGAGAGAATCAAATACTAAAAAACTGTCTATCTTGAAATAACGAATTCAAGAAGGATTTGTGCGCAAAAATCGTACACTGTTAATTAGATGTCTACGACATGGTATCCTCATGAAATACATAAACACATATGCACCCGGCTTTCGAAGCGGTTTTAGAATCTAGTACTTATTTCAATAAAAACGATTACAAAAAGTCACGAAGAAAGAAAATAAGAGAAATATTTTCCTATTCATACCCTTATTGTTTCTGACATGTTTAATAATATTCAAAGGGCCCTATATGGCGCCCTCCTATAATTCCATATATAATTTGAGAGCCATCTGCTAGATGGTGCTCTAACAACTTCTGTTTTTCAGATCAACGTCTTATATCAGAAATGCATCACAATCAACATATGGTGATGCATTCGAATCGATTGAAATATAAAATAATCTAAAACCTAGATCAAACATTGCATTTTATTTCTGTGAGGCTTACTTACTTCACTTTACATTATTACACTTCAATCACATATATTTAATCCATAACACAGAAGAAGTCGTAGTTAGAGGCGAACTACTTTATCTACATCATCTTTTACAACCTCAGGTGAAAAACAAGTCTCTCCCCAACACTTACCACACTCCAAGCGTCCGTCACCCGAGACTGCATCTGAACTCCTGACGCATTCCTTCTTAACGTCTGGGACACACACATCTACATTATAGTCAGGAGGCGTTACCACTTCAACTGGTTCACCAGGTTCCAGTTTGACAGCAGGAACGTCCAGCGGTGGAACACTGATCCAGACTCCCTCGACTGAATCTGGTTCTTTCTTTACAACACTGTGCACAAGGGGCGGGTTTTCTCTTTCTTTCTTTATCGGCCGATCGCTTGTAGGTGGAACACTGCTAGTTGGCGGTGCGGGTGTTTCCAACGTTTCACTTTGTTGCAGGAGTAACTTAAGTTGCTTCTTTCGTTCCCTCCACGCCCTGGTGCATTCCAGTCGGCTTTTGGGTGCTTTCTTGGGAGGTTTTCGCGCTCGGATTCTAGCCCGGTACTCTCGAGCCCTCTCTGCACCCGTTTTAGTCATTGTTTACTGTGATTTTAGTATTCTGAAAATTAAATTATTTTTTACATACAGATAATCAACAGGACATTAGTGGTCCTGATGGAATAAAATGTGTGCCGCACGTCGCGTCATGGCAACACCGAGAGCGGAAAGACGGCCGGCGGCCCGGCCCGCGGCCGAGGCGAACCAGCCATTCCGTCGCCCGCCTCGATTTAGTCAACCACGCTTTTGGTACTTTTTTGAGTATCATATTGAAGCCGAAATTGTGAAACGAATGTTTACTTAGAATGATGTAATAACAGTGAATAGTCTTATTATTCATCATCTCATCTCTCTTACACGAACCTGCACATAGTGGTCAGTGGTAAATCACATAAGAAGTGGTACATTTGGTAATAGTCTAAGAGTTGTATCACAGTATCTAGCTTCGTCCCCGGGGTATCATATTTTGCGCTCATAATTGTTTTATATTTAGAGTATTTTTTTGAATAACAAGTTTTCTTATATTTTATGTTTGGTTGGCTTAATTATGGCGATAACACTTAATTGGAATAAATTTGTAAATTATTGAATTAAAATAGTCTTGTTCTATCTTTATCCTACCTATTTAGCAGAGCTTACATTTATTAATTTTCTATTACTTATAACATTGTGGTTGAGCCTGCCCATTTTTATTCTGATTTCTGATTGAAGCTAGCTGGGATGTCTTTCTGATTGAAGCTGAGGGATGAGGTTTTCTTGATCATAAGGGTCCAGAAATGCCCGTCTCAGCGTATAATATTGAAATATAATAGAAGGACAAAAATAACAATGTTGAATGACCTTAAAGAATCAGTAAATCAAAAAATAAAATACAATATTTTGGTACAAATATTTTAAATCAGACAAGGATTCTTACCCAAATACTTTAATAACAGGATAAAACAAAATAAGGATTTTTATTCATACGATACAAGAGGCGCTGACAGCATATGCAATACAAAACACAGTAAATATAAAGGAGTTTAAACTGGAGTGCAACAAGCTAAAAAATTAAAAACTTTCTACACAATCTTATGTAATACATTAAGTTTTAGTATTAGCCCGTATGTACGGAACTAAATAAACAGTGAACATAAACTAGTCAATTCCTTACGGTAGCATTGTTGATATTTTTTATTATGCTGAGACTTGCTGCAACACGGTCGCCAGCTCTTGATAGAAGAATGGGTCTGATTCAAACAAAATAATATGGATTGAATTCTTACCTAAACCTCCTACAAAGATGCTAAAGATACTCCTTCAAAACTCTTCCGAATCGCACTTAACGACAGCCATAGATAAAAATAATAATGACAGCTCGAGCGTCTATGGTATTATTATGTTATCTATGGTCTATGGCGAGGTGATTGATTCCTGGGCTGCCAGATAAGAAAAGCGGGACTGATGTTATTTCGGTTTAAGTGGTTCGTCATTTAGTGATGTTGATGGCTACCTACTAACAAGTAACCGCCCGCATAATATTGAGTGTTTCGTAGCACACTGCATTCCCACGTTTCTTATTCCTACTCGCATAAATCCTATTGCATTCCGTCAGTTTTAAAAAGTTACCGAGAGTGTGAACTCGCCTGCCTTCGAGGCATCTCTGCTTTAACCATGAATTCTGCGCACTGTAGAATTGTGGACTTCTTATAATATAATTAAGCTATTACCGTGACGTAATCGCAACAATTTTGTGACGATCCGAAATCGCGTATTTTCTCGAAATATATTCCGTTAATAAGTTATCGAACGCGCACACACGTGTGCCGACCTTTTTTTTTGCTCTGTATCGGCAAGAACAGATGTAGCTATAGGTACGCTGCATGCTTGGTTTTGCCGGGTTATTTAACAATTTGATTTAGGCCATAGAATTTATAGTAGAAGTTAAAATAATTAACCGATTGTTTTAGAATAAGATTTTGTTTATATGAATAATTTTGTAGATAATAATAACGCAAGCAGACTGCGGTTGGGATTACTTCGCGCCAAAGTTAGGGACGTATCCGTATATCCGATACAGCGTGGGCTGTGAGGGGGCGCGGGGAGAGGCTCCCCGTACGGACGGGGAGAAGACAGCGGGTGCAGGCAGCGCCCGGCATCATCGAGTACCTATACGTCAGTGTCCTCAGTTCTTTAGGTCCTTTTGTTTGCGAACTACATTGCAATATAGTTCATTGGAAATATATTGATCGAAATTTGGGAACTATATCTCTAGTTCAAAATATTCATCCCGTTAATTAAGACCCGTTGGTTCGTGCACTACTCGCCTATACAAAAAACTTTCAGCCAACGAAAATTTGAACATTTCAGTTCTGATTCATAATAGATAATGTCACGGGGCGTAGCATTTGGAGGAAAATGAAATCACTGGAAGTTAATTATGTTTAATTTATTACCATGGAAAGTCTTGGACACGAGTTTAATTGTGGTACCGTTCTTAATTAATTTATAGCCGCTAAATATCTTCCGAATATTTCACACACTCATTATTGAACCGTTCCTTAATTCGCACTAATTAACGCAATTTCTGTCGCTTAGATCACATCTGGTAAATTCCGTTCAATGTTCGCTGGCAAACTTTTTCGCCCCGGTATTCTTTATTCATTTCCGTTGGTATTACTGGTAGTCACACTTTAGTTGCTCGGTTGTTAGTATCGCGTGTTGTAATATCGCTGGTCGCTAATCATACTCTATGCGCCTACTCCGCGCGACTATCTTTATAGCTGAATTCCTTAGTTAGATTTTTTAGAGAGACAAAGAGAAGCCTGTATCATGTTCTAGACTCTTCTGACGTGTGCTTTACTATCAAATGGATTGTCGTAGAATTCTCTAGAGAGATAACGCGGTCATGGGTGACCCCGATTGCGTGCGTAACAGTTAGCGATTACGGTTGAGTTACACATTCTCGTTACAATAATATAATGTATGCTGATATATCTGATTCATAATAAATAATATAAAGTTATGTGTGCAGTGAACATTTCAGTTTTGATTCATTATAAATAGTTTAATATGATATAATTAATATGATAAAAATTAATATGGTATATGTCATCACAAATGTTTTTTTTATCTTATTTAACTAATAGTATAGAATTAATAAATCTGTTTTTTTACTTCCTTCATTTCGACGGAGCCTACGAATACTCTCGAATCGGAATAAATTTTTTTTTCGCTTTACATTCGTAAACCATCCAACTTATTCTATAGTTTTGGGCAATGTAAAAAAAAAAATTTCGTTTAAAAAAAACAAATATTAGGTCCTTACATATGAATTGGCGTTTTGCCGTACTGGCAAATTTGATGTCAAATATCTTCTTTTTGGTTAGGAATTCCAAATCCAAATTTATACAGCTATTTACTCATGTATTTGTGTTTTGAAAATTATAATTCATTTGTTTTTTCCTCAATTGTTTTTTTCTTTACGTCACTCAGTTTACAAAATGAAAAACTTGAAATATCGCGTTATTTTACGAGTACGAGTTCCACTGTGGCACCAGTGCTGCAGAAACGGCTCGAAGGATTAATAATGTGTATGGCGACGGTGCCGCAAAAGAAAACACAGTGCGTTTTTGGTTCCAACGTTTTCGTTCTGGAAATTTCGACCTGCAGAAAGGGCCCCGTGGACGGCCGGAGACCAAAGTTGATAATGAAGAATTGAAGGCTATTGTGGAAGCGGATCCATTGCAAACCACATCCGAGTTAGCTGCAGGCTGCGGTGTTAGTGATAAAACTGTTTTAATCCACTTGAAGCAAATTGGTAAGGTGAAAAAGCTTGAAAGGTGGGTACCTCACGAATTGAGTGAAGCAAATCAACAAACGCGCGTTGACTGCTGCGTTGCATTACTCAACCGGCACAATAATGAAGGGATTTTAAATCGAATCATTACCTGTGATGAAAAGTGGATCCTGTACGATAATCGGAAGCGCTCATCGCAATGGCTGAACCCTGCCGAACCAGCCAAACCATGCCCCAAGCGAAAATTGACTCCAAAAAAGTTACTTGTGAGCGTTTGGTGGACTAGTGCTGGTGTCGTTCACTACAGCTTTCTTAAATCTGGCCAGACGATTACGGCAGATGTCTATTGTCAGCAACTGCAAACCATGATGGAAAAGCTAGCTGCTAAACAACCGAGGCTGGTTAATCGCTCTAGGCCACTGCTGCTTCATGATAACGCTAGACCACACACTGCACAACAGACGGCTACCAAATTAGAGGAGCTTCAATTGGAATGTCTAAGACATCCACCGTACTCTCCGGACCTTGCCCCAACAAATTACCATTTTTTTCGAAATTCGGATAACTTCTTGCAAAGGAAAAAATTCAACTCCGATGGGGCAGTCCAAACCGCCTTCAAAGATTTTATTGATTCCCGTCCGAATGGTTTTTTTAGTAAAGGGATCGATGAACTACATATGAGATGGCAAAAGTGCATAAATAGCAATGGTACATACTTTGATTAAATAAATATATTATAATAAAAAAAATCGGCTTTATGTTCCTCCCATACTAAACGTCAATTTCATATGTAAGGACCTAATATTATACGAAAATTAAACTTATTTAACATTATCTGAGAATGTAGAGTAAATCGGATAGCGGGCGCCACACTGCGAGTATCTTCCGTCGCGTAAAATCGGCAAAGAAAATGGATCGACCTACCATCCGCGTGGTGTGTTTGATAAGCGCTTATTGTATGAAAATAAATCTAGTCGGCGTTCCGCGACCGAAAAGACATGGCGCCGGCCTTAGGATAGAAAAACAAAAATAGATTTTTTGCAGATACGACAGATACGTAGGGACTTTCGATATGTTTATGTATAGTTTTTTTTCAATTACTACGATTTTTAGTATGTTACTTATTATTATTTAATATATTACTATTTAATATATATTTGTCACTTTTATATTGCAATCATTCGTAAATTTTGTGAGTACCATTTATTGTTTGAAGTGAATGGTATGGTTCTGTAAGTCAGAATATTTAAAATAATAGTATAATATAACTTTCTACGAAGTTAGCACAGGTGAGCACATTAGTGACTAATTATCTAATGTTTGATATGCGGGTAAATTTGTGTGTTTTTTAACAAAATTATCACAAACTTGAACTGTGAAAGCAAAAGGAAAAGTTTTTCATGTGAGTTGTAAAGGATGTGAATAACATACATTTTTTATAATTATTTATATATTATTTATATATATCAATAGAGATCGTCAAACAAGTATGTGTTAGTATTTTTAAATAAAAATATTTTGTTTTATTTGATTTTCTTTTCAATAACCCACAATTTCATTTAAGGGGTTATATACAGTCAGGAGGCTCAAAAAAGCGATTTTCAAGATTTTTTTCTGAGAAGACTTTTAAATTTATTAATGTGAAAATTTGTACACATATTATGGTTACTTTTAACTGTATTTTAACATTTTTGTATTTGTAAAATAATAATTTTGAAAGCTGCTATAGCTGATCTCCAGAAGTTCCTCTCAAAAAAGGCATCTTGCGGTGACAACGACGTCTCTGGACTGGATCATCGAAAATGAAAAAACCAAACGGATTTCGTCAAAGTATTTTATTAACTTGTAACTAATCGAAGGAATAAGCAAAATATTTTTTTTGACAAAATGGCTACTTCTCAAAAAAAAAAGGATTTTTCACCAAAATTTTGGCCTTAAATTGTTTATAAAAAAATATATATTTATCGGCGAGAAAAAACCTTCGATTAATTACTAGAAAATAAAGTTAAGAAGCTTGTGTTAAAATTTGAAACTGATCGGTTGAGCCGTTTCCGAGAAATCTTTGTCACCGATCTTAAAGAGACAGTTTTGAGAAAAACGGCTTTAATGTTTCAAAAGCGCTTTACATAAACTAAAAAACTTTTTTTTTTCAACTTACATCGAGTCGTCTATTCCAGGGCTATACTTTCACTTTAGTCATCTGAATACATAAGAAGGGAACATTTACAATGGGCAGGTAAATAAAAGGTACATCGTTTACAATAGGTAGGTAAAAATAAAAGGAACTGCTCTCAAGGTGAGCGCTAGAGCTCCGGCCTCGCGAACGATTACAAATATGCGCGTAACTTTGAAAATAATCGCCGCATTGCCTTGAAATTTACTGTGTGTTTACTAAAATATGTGTACATTACGAAATTTAAAAAAATTAT
>JADDOH010003270.1:0-105004 GCA_016648135.1 Agrypnia vestita | reverse complement strand
TTTCTGCAGCCTGGTGCTACGGTGGAACTCGTACTCGTAAATAACGCGATATTTCAAGTTTTTCATTTTGTAAACTGAGTGACGCAAAGATAAAAACAATTGAGGAAAAAACAAATGAATTATAATTTTCAAAACACAAATACATGAGTAAATAGCTGTATAAATTTGGATTTGGAATTCCTAACCAAAGAGAAGATATTTGAGATCAAATTTGCCAGTACGGCAAAACGCCAATTTCATATGTAAGGACCTAATATATATATATATATTGATAATATTAAGTTTATTGACATTTTTGAAACGTTTTGACGATCCTGTGATTAGAAATTTAAAAAAAACATATTAAAAATTTATAGCTTGTATAATGATATTATAAATCAATACTTTACAAACACATGCTGTCTCTCTTTATTGTAGTATATAAAATTTCGTGCTTATTCATTCATTTTACATTTCTAAAAAATATCATAAAATCAAATACATACAACTTATCTAAGATATGTACATATATTTATCGTTAGCACCTCTTTTCCGTCACAGAAATCTTTTCAATAAAAACTAACGAGTATTTCATCTTTTTGGTCTTGAACAATTTTTAGGGCCCCGAATGAATCCAAATTATTAATCACTAGAGATAGATATTTTATTATTATTATTATTTTCTAAAAATATATGTTAAATGGGCTTATAAATAAACCACAAAAATGTATACGTATTAATATGCAATACTGTATACAAGAATACATGTATTCAACCTCAAATAAGAATGATCTGCATTATGGAAAAATGATTCGGATTTACGATACGTACTAAAACGTACTAATATCAACTAACTAACTAACCATCACGCCGTTTCCCTGCAGGGGTAGGCAGAGAGGATTGAACGCCACACTCTTCTATCCTGGCACACCACTTTTGCTTCGGCCACATTCATACATCTTCTCATACACGTTCTACGGTTGTTGCGGCTTTTAACAGGGCCATCCTCAAATACTTGTAGTACCTGATCGTGCCAGGTCTTTCGCGGACGCCCTCTATTCCTGATGCCTTCAACATTCGCCTAAATTTAATTATCATTAACATTAATTTTTTTTTTTTTTTTACTAATACCAGGATTCATAAATACTGTAAACTAGACCGCGATCGCGCGATTAGATTCCCTAGTCATAATGAATTGAAACTTGTTTTTGGTTTGTTAGTCTTGTACTTAATATTCTTCAATTTAGTTCACATTTATGATAGAGTAAAGAATAAATACATTAGGAATTAATGTAAAGCTAATCAAAGCATAATAATTAATAGAATTAAAAATGGGTCGTCCAGATGGTTTGGGTTTGTTGAGCGAATGAATGAATGACGAATGTTAATAAATATATATATAATGCAAGTGTTAACGGCGCCAGAAAGAGAGGGCGACTGCGGAAGACGTGGCGTGACCAGATTAATCAGATACTGAAAGATGGACTTGTTAGAAGCCTCGAAAATCGTCGAGCTTGCATGCGAAGATGCATGAATGTGGATAAGGCGAGTGTTGTGTGTCAGGATAGAATAGTGTGCCGTTCTATTCGCTGCATACCCCCACGGGGAAACGGCGTAAAGTGAGTACGCTATTGAGAATTGACGCATATGTACAGACGTAGCGGGATTCAACCGGACCGTTTGGATATTGTAAAACAGCAGTTATCCGTTATGATTGGTCAGCAGTAGCTGCAGTGGTGATCCCAGACGTTTATACTTAACCGGGTCAAATTTTGTCCAAGTCCCCAATCTAAAAATAATCTACAAACTCGGCCTGCTTTCTTTCTCGGCCTTAGTATATTTTGATACGTAAAGTTTCGTGATTTAAGCGTGTCACTGATCTATCGGAATTCGCTCCTCTGTATGGCAGTATGTATATTTAATGTATTTCGATTACATTTATTGGTAGCCATTGTTAGTATTTGAATTGAAGTAATTCAGGTGCATCGCTAAATGATTTATAATGATTATTTGGCGTCATAGCCAGCATACGTAGTCTAACAAAAAATGTTATTTCCTGGGGGTAACCCGGTATTCGGTCCGTAAAGTTGGTCGGATATCCGGGATACAAACTAAAAAAGCGTCCGTCGAACTCCTAACATGAATTTAATGCGAGCAACATGTGTTCGAAAGGCGTGGCAAAACAACAGGCTCACCGTAAATTAAATCAAATATTAATTATGCGTTTAATCATAGATAATATATTTTCTTCGTGTATAATAAGGTATTTATTTATTTTTTACCCCTAATAATATCAGTATTTTATCTTATAAAATTAGAGGAGTTCAGAATACATCGTATAAATAAATGTGTATATTGAGTTGCAAACAAAAAATGTCGTGATGCAAAGGTCGCGGGTTCGAACTTCACTCCAGACTAGCAAGTTAGTTTTATTTTCATAGCACAAGCGTTTAGCCTAGTTTGAAAATAGTAAGAATATCGACGTGACACGTATTCCGTGTTCGCATCTCTATTTAAAAAAAACGTAGATAAGACGTTTGTGTAATATTTCATATGTTAATGATTCTTTTAATGCCGGTTCCTAAAGAATAATAATTTGCTTATTTATAGCCGACACCTATAAAATAGTAATAACGACTTTTATCAGGATATTTGAACATTTTTTTATATTTCCCTGCCGGCAGTTAAAGGTACTATTCTAAACCCTGGCGATTGGACGGAACATAAAATGGCTCGCCTCTTTGCTAATTCCTATGTGTACTGTATTTTTGACGGGTAATGCAGGCTCGGCGATAGCAACATCGCTATCGTTGCCGCCTTCGTGTTTGCTCAAGCCCCATCTTCGGCCGTTTCATTTTTTAGCCGCGAATTCAAACGAAATTAAGAATGTTACACAAAGTTACGTGGACAGGCATACAGACGGACGTTAATGTTAATAAGCTTTAATCACAAATGTTAAACATGTCAAACCTTTAAAAATATGTCGGAACACAACATTTTGGAAATAAAACATATACATTATGTTTATTTTGATATCAACATTATAAATGAAAACATATTTTAATATGTTTTAGGTACACTGTTAAATATAAATCAATCGGCGGTGTGTTGCCAAACCATGTTAACTAAAATATATTAATTTTATAGCAAGAGTCAATTTTAATATTAATTTTCATTTGATGAAAGCCAAACTTATATTTTGTACTTGGCGACCTGAAACGCGATTGAACCCTCGAGGTTACCAGAGAAACATGCCCTAAAACTGGTGCTGGCACTGATTCATATCGCCATCATGCCAGAGCGATATAGATGAAGATGGAGAAGTTAGTTAAACAATTTCTGAAGACGATTGACGGTAAACGCTTCTTTGAAATCGTGAATGACATAGCAGACGTTCAATTCGAAGACATTGCAATATTGGAAACGCCAGAGAAGAAAATTGATGGCAATAATATATTAATAAAAATTTTGGCGAATATTGACGCAATTGTAACGAAATAATGAACTTAAAAGGAAGTGCACTAATTAGTAATCTACATTATATTGATATCGTCTTCAATTAATATTTAGGTGCTTATTATGACGTTTATGTACACTGAAGTTAGACGCGTTGCACCCGCGATTGCTTTAAAAGTGAATAATTCATTGTTTGTTTCCGTTTTCTATAACATTTTAAATTACTTTGGTTGATTGATTAATTTTTTTTTTAATTACGAAGGCATACCATAATAAATGTTTCACAATTAATAGACTTTTGTGTTTCTGTACTTATAATCTGGAATGGTGGGACAATTTTGTTGCACCCGCGATAGCACTTTGAATCTCCCTCGTGACTTTTTGTATATTTTATTTTAATTCTTATAAATGATATCCGTGCTAAGCGCAACAATCCTGTAAACAATAAATTGTTGTTCGTATGTATTTGCTTACTGCGCCGTCCATTCTGCCCAAAAGACGCCAAGAGCTGTGCATGTGCACAATGTAGCTAATGTGTGTGCCATCACAGATAACAATTAGTTGTTTAGTCACCGCCACCAACGGCCTCACACGGTGTCACACGTGCGGGGCGGCTGTGCAACGTTTATTGTTTGGGAGTTGTCACTTATTGAATTAATGCACCTTGTTCAGAGTTTATTGTCGTGAATTATCACACTGTCACGTGTTTCGTATTCCTATCCCCATTCGGTCGGATGATATTCAATAACCTTGTATGGGCGCACTCGTATCTGAATACAATTATAAAAGCACACGTACTCGCTGCTTCTCAGACCACACCACTCTATTTATAATAGTTTCATTCGAATATGGTGGTGGTAATTCGAATATTTAGTATTATTTTTCATCGACTGAGCCATTGTACTGACTGCAGCGCGAAAAACACGCGAGGACGGCCCTCCCATGAATCTCCCACTTTTCTCTGTCCAATGATTTTCTCTGATTTTGATGATTTCATTAATCCAATGGGTTTTAGGTCTTAGCTTTGCCTGTTTCCTTTTCTTGGTATATTCTGTCACATCGAGTACTCTTGTATCCATCATACATCTTTTCATGCCTCTTTTCTAGGTTTTGGACTTCTCTTTTGTTGAATGTCCATGTTTCGCAGCCATACGTGAACACTTTAAGTATGCATTGGTTGAAACCTTCCATTTTAGACACGGTGAAAAATCCGTATTGAAAATCACATTCGGGCGTCCGAGTGTATCGATGCACTTTATTGCAGCCCAGTTTTGTGATGCAAACAATTTCATTTCGAGGTCTCCACAGCGACACAATCAGTTTTTTCAGTTAGATGTCTCTCATCAATTTGCAGACTTTTATTGATTTTATTAATGATAATAAGATCTTTATAAATCGCTGTAAATTTGGTGGTGGAAAAATTTCCTTTCCCGTTCAAACGGCTGTCGTGCAAAAGCAATTGAAAAATCAATTTAAACCGTTTTGTATCGGTATTAATTATGGCTGGTTTCGCTTTTGCGTGACTCGTCTGTCCGCGTTAGAGATGAAGCATAGCTCGTCTTGCCGGTTAGATCAGTCGAGTATTATGGAAGTCGCATCACGCGCCAGAGTCCGAGTCACCGCTCCGGGCCGATCATGATTGTAATTATTCACGTTTTGCTAGGTTAATGGAGCGCGTAATTTACTCGCATAAATTGCCCACTTTGTAAGCACGTCCATTTTATGAATCGGAAGATTGTGATATTGTTTCGGGCTTCGGTCGCACGTCATCTTGCATATCCTTAACTACATTACTCTACCTGTGCCTGTGTGCACTCTGTATTGCTAGTCTTACTTTCTGAATTGCCAATCTTACACTCTGGTAGTCTTTTGATACGAAACACAGCGGGGATGTGTCACTTCCGGAACGGTACATTTCGTAATTAAGTCATTTTCAGAAAATGTTTCCTTCAGTATTTGTTTATGTTAATTAGTTAAATTGTACTAGGTAGATGTCTTCCCTTTTTTAATAAATAATCCAATTCAACATTTAAAGTAGATTATCTGGCTTTATACATATATCTGATTTATATTATATATATTATATATATATATATATATATATATATATATATATATAATGTACATACATATGTATTACACAAGCGTGCGGTGCTTGGCAAGACTAAAGGGCCTAGGGGTATCATGGCGGAAAACTTAGGCTTGTCATGGGATGTTGAGGTGATGCGGGGTTTATGGTTATTGAAAATGGATGGTTCTCTTAGGAGTTTTTATATTATATATTAGGTGTTCGAAGAATATTTTTTCTTCTGTATTAAGGCTTGAACTTTGTGGTGACATTATCATTAAAATAAAACACAAATCAAATTTGCTTGGTTTAACTTTTTAAATTTTTATAATTTCGGAATTTTAGAAATTTTATTTGTTTTTTCAAATTTGAATCATTAGAAAAGTTTGATTACAGCGGCCCGATAACGTCGCGGAATATTTTCTAAATTTGAATTACTCCGTCGGTATCCGTCTAAAATCTAAATTGACTGAAAATTGTTTTTAGAATTTAATCTTCAAAGCTTGAAGTGTCTTATCAAAGCTGAAAAACATCTGACATTTTAGAAATATATTAAATTACTGTAAGTTTGGTGTTATGTTATACGTTTTAATTCGTCTTTAATTGTTGTTATATTTTAAAAAGAAAGGGAGTACAATAAAAACTTGGTTTTTGTGGGTTACCTTTTTTTCGTTGTTATTTTTCGGTTGTTGTAAATGTTATATCGCGTCGGCACTGCCGTCAGGTACCGCGACACTTGGCGGGATGAATAGCGCATTGCAGCATTGGAAGCGGCCAACAGAATAGGTCAACCGTGTCGTGCAGTTGAGCACACAAGATATTATGTAAATGTGAAATTAGAATACATACTCGACATAGTGCGTTTGTTATTTCAGGTTTTTTAGCGTGGGCCTTTGTTCGCTTAGTCGCTATTGTAAATATTTATCACAATTTTATTGATCTTATTTTGATATCTAGATGGATTATCATCTATCGTGTACAAAATCACATAAAAATTTGATTCACTTTTTAAATTATATTTCTCAAATACAGTAATTTGGATAATATTGTAAATATTTATCACAATTTTATTGATCTTATTTTAATATCTAGATGGATTATCATCTATCGTGTGCAAAATCACATAAAAATTTGATTCACTTTTTAAATTATATTTCTCAAATACAGTAATTTGGATAATATTGTAAATATTTATCACAATTTTATTGATCTTATTTTGATATCTAGATGGATTATCTATCGTGTACAAAATTCACATTGAAATTTGATTCACTTTTTAAATTATATTTCTCAAATACGGTAATTCGGAAAATAATTATATTCGACTAAAGTATACAATGTATATTTTTATTTTATATGTATTAAATAATGGACATCGTTAACATTTATTACTGTTTTATTAGTCATTTTTATATATTTTTATAATTATTATTATTTTACATTTCTAGTCTTTCTTGACTAAGATTATATTATTTTTTTCAATCTAAATTTAAACCATTATATATAATTAAGATAATTATATTTTATTTTATTTAGTCTGTAGGTACTATTGTTCAACGTATTTTAGTGTAATGTATGTAAAGAGGCAATAATGTGTAATTTCATTTGTCTGTTAGGTGAAATTACTGTTCTATTGATCTACTTATTTTAGTGTAATGTGTGTAATATAATTGTTTCTGATAAGAATAGGTGTAAGGAATGAGGGTTGTAGGATAAAGTGTAATTAGCTGAGAGGTCTAACTAATGTTTAAGTAGAATAAGGTGACCGGGTCATGCCCATAGGTAGCGGCGAGACTCGCAATCAGCCATGCCGCATCACCCGGGGAGGTTGCGCGAAGAGGAGGATAGAGTGCTGATTGGGAGTGTGGAATATCAGGGGAGGAATGGAAAGGAAGTTGAACGAACTGTGTGATGACATGTGAGTGACAAAAATCTCATGACCGGATTAACCAGATACTGGAAGATGGTCCCGTTACAAGCTTCAACAACCGGCGAGCTTGCATGCAAAGATGTATGAATGTGGATGAAGCGAGAGTTGTATGTCAGGACAGAAGAGTGTGGCGCTTTATCGTCTCTGTCTACCCCCAAGGGGAAACCGCGTGATGGTAAGTAAGTAAGTAAGTATATATAATTAATTTTAGTACATATCTCATCACTGCTGTTTATACGTTTCTTACAATTTTGTAATGTTAAAAATATTTATTTGTTTATTGTATTTTTCTATATCAATGTTCTTTTATTTCATTGTCATTATTATTTTATCACAGTTACGATTGGATCGCAATTGCTATTTTATCACCATATTTTCAAAAAATTTTGTTACAAATATTACAAATTTAAGTCATACAAATTATGTACAAATTATGTATGACTTAAATTTGTAATGTAATGTATGACTAAAATATCTAGATTAGTAGAGATTTATTACTGTCGCGCCAATCTGAAAATGTTTAATATATTATTAAAAATGTATACATTTCGGCATTAAAAAGAAAAAGTATCGGCAGAAAATATTTCCTTAGTAATTTATGTACTAAACGAGCTCTGTTCTGCCGTTCCTTTATTTACAGGCATCGATTTACCCTACTTGTATTCTTTGCATTATGTAGTGAGTTTCTAAACTTATGTTAACTCCTGGTAGTTTAGTATTGAAATAAAACCAACTGTGGTAAATCTTGGCGTACATTAATTAATATAGTTTGATTGCGATTAGATATCTTTACTACCTGGTAAATAACCTGTATAACCTTTTCGGAAATTAACAGTATTTTTCTAAAAAGTTGAATATACCAATATATAAGTAAATACAATATGACATGGATGAATATTCAAATTCAATCAAACAAGTCCTGCACATTCAATCCGGTAACATTGGAATACAAATTATTATTATAATTATTTCTTCCACTGAAATGTTATTATTATTATAGTTATACTAGTGTAAAAAGCAGGGCATTTAGCGTTTTACTTTGCTGCCAAATTCCTCGGCTATCTGATTATATCTAATACTATCAAATGATGTTGTGTAAACAAAATAAAATATACTATTATTTACAACTTTGACTTGTTTGACATATGGACAAGGTCGGCAGCTCGATCCGAGACGTTTCTACCTGGATTCGGCAATAACATTTTTTTATTCGACTTAAAATAGTAATTTTTATGCTGAAAATCATATTCAAGTCCGTGTTTTAATATACATATTTACATTGGACTTACTAACGTACAGTACGCTTAGATTCAGATGTAATTTCCTGCATATTATTTCAGCGTAGTGTGAGAAGAGTTGCCAACTATACTGTTAAAAACAGTATCATACTGTTTTTTACTACATTATACTTTTTACTGTTGAAAAAAATAAAGTATACAAAATACTGTTTTCAGTATCAAAATGCGTAACACTATAAGTTTCAGACTTAGACGCTCACACAATTTTTTTTTATTTAGTCAGAGGGCGCTCAGTGCAGCGCAGCCACAAACAAATCACAATAATGGAGTTTCAGAACGAATCAGAAGACAAAGATTTTCTTGAAATGAGTACTGGTCAAAAGTGGAGCCATTTATCAGAAGAATTTAAAAATATTACTAAAATTATCTCATATCTACTTTCTGTTCCCGCCACCTCAGCATTCACTGAAAGAATTTTTTCAGTAATGAATGCAAAGTGGCGGGAGGATAGAAATAGAGCAACCATTAATTTAATAAAAAATGATCTTCTCATTTATTTTAATTTTAGTTATAATTGTGGTGAGGCGTATGGTTTTTAAAAAAGAGTGTAAATTAATAAGTTGTGCGAGAAGCTCTAAAAAATATGCATTTAAAACATTAAGTAAATATAATACTGTTCATTTTTTAAAATATTGTTTGATATTCTTCTCAGACCTAAATATACTTTATTTCTTGTAAAAAAAGTTGACAACCCTAAGTGTGAGTTACGTCACAGCATCTGAACAGGTGTTTGTATTTTATTTCTCGATGTAGTACTAGTAGTAGTAGTACATAGTGTTTTGAAACACGTTTTCCTTAATCGTCTATAGTTTTAATAACAAATTTTAAAATCATTGAACTCTTCTACTTTAGTTGTCACGTCGGTGTCAGTAATGATGTAGAAATAATTGGCAGGTACGGATGGTATGATGAATGCAGAATTAATCTTCAGGTATGGTCGGTGTGATGAATGAATCTAATTGACAGACCAACACACGCAAAGCTTATTCAAAAAGCATTAAACTACTTCCCGTGTGCTCCATTAGTCATTCGTATCCTTGAATACCTACTTTCGAATTTCTTCAGTGGGTTCGTAATGATGTCATATTTTTTGTTTGTTCCGAAATCTTCACACCGGGTACAGATGCCGGCAAACATGTTGAACATTTTTCGGCGAAGTGGGGGAGAGTTTGCGCATGTACCATTCCACCAACGAGACCCAAAATTTGTCTTCTGCGCATACCCCCACCACGCCGAAAAATGTCCAAGAAGTTTGCCGGCAACTGTACTTGAGCGGCCCGTCTGCCAGGCTGCCACTAGCCGTTGTCCCATATTATGTATGTGTATGTATATACAGCAGTGGGTATAAACTTAGGTTATGCTGTGACCGACTATGTACCTATAAATATATATATTTTTTATTTTTTTATTAGGTACAATTTGTACATGTTTAATATAATAATATGTATGTATAATGAAATTGTTGATATTATTGTTCTTAGTCCTCCTCACTAGGGGTTCCTGTGCTGAAGCGGACTGGTTTATACTTATTTATTTTCTATTTTTAAATTACTACGAAGTTTTCAATACTCCTTCTAATTTATCTGCATCGACTTGTTTTAGCCATGCTTTTTTATCTTTTTTTTGAACTCTTCAATCTTTTCAATATTTTTGAAGGTTGGGGGAATATATACGCATATACCTATATGGGTATATACATATTTTGTATTTTTTTAACTGTATATTCTGAGTAGCTTTAATCCACAAAAGAACTGCACTATGCAAGAAGTATAGTAAACAAGGATTTTTTAAATAAATAAATATTTTATATATTGGTAATACGGCAAAAATTTTCAATATATTTCGAGGACGATTTGTATACGATTGAATCGAGAATAATACTAATTTCAGATATACATTTCTTTTCACAAAAATAAATCATTTTATGATATCGTCGATGGCAATGTCGTCGTAAATAAACATTTTCATATTCCGTATAAAATGTTCAAAAACCTACATTTTACGAAGTTTCTTAATTAATTACCATAAACTAATTCATGGAAATAGAGACGGATTGAATTTGTACAGTTGAACTCAGTAATTCATATAAAAATAATAAAAGAAAAAACAAACATACTCAACATAATATGTAGACCATATTATTATGATTTGACAAATGGAATTCACTTTATATGTTGACGCTCCTGTCTTTTGCGCGTGTTTTG
Source organism: Agrypnia vestita (assembly GCA_016648135.1). Taxonomy (NCBI): domain Eukaryota; kingdom Metazoa; phylum Arthropoda; class Insecta; order Trichoptera; family Phryganeidae; genus Agrypnia; species Agrypnia vestita. The sequence continues at coordinate 94,069 of JADDOH010003270.1, read as the reverse complement.
GATAACTGATGACTGTACTGTAACAAAATGTTGTCATTAGTCTATTTTCAATTCGTCTGAGGCTTTTTAACTTGATTTTCTAATAAGTTCTTGATGGAAAAAGAACCTCCAAAAATCATTTCATTCTCTTCTCTTTCAACATTTTGAAATTATGAATATTATGAATATCTCCTTAGTTATTTACAACTTTTAAACTTGTCTGTGAGACGTACTGTAAAAGACCTAGTATTTCTTTATAGGATCGTAAATAGTTTGATTGATTGCCCCCAGATTATTAGCCTGATCAACTTATATGCTCCATCGAGGTCATCAAGACACAGTGCATTGTTCTATTATAGTGGAAATGTCAGAACTAATGCATTAGCAAACTCTGTAATTCCCAGATTACACTCATTAGGGAATGAACATGCAGAGGCGGCTGACATTTTTGCTGATAGTATAACTGTTTATAGGACAAAGCTGATACAATTGTTTACATCTCAACGAAATGGAAATGGACAATAAATTTTTCTATTTTACCTTTAACTATTATTATTTGTACCTTTAACTTTATTATTATTTTATATGTCTTATGTTTTTATATATTATTATTATTATTAATATTATTATTATTACCTTTTAACTATTATTATTGTTATTATTATTTTATTATATTATTATTTTAACTGTCTTATGTTATTTTTTAAAAAATTATTCTGTATATTTGTAAAAGCCCACAAGGGCGTTAAATAAATAAATAAAATAAAAAATTAAAAAAATATGTCGTTACGCGTATAATAAGTTTATTATTATATTATTGTGGCAAAGGAGCCAGATTGCTAACAGGAAACGGTGCAAAAATGAAGACTGGAAAATCCGTATATATAATGCATTCATAGAAACGATTTCTCGTTACTCGACTGATGTCAATTGCGTACACGATTATACCTACTGTACGCGTGAGGAAGTTGCCGCACGTACGCGATCGCCGTACCTATGCAATTATCCTGTCTCTAAACCGCACAAAAGAACTTTAGAAACATCGACATTTTCCTCCAATGCGTGCCAAGTACACGGGCGATTTTAGAAAGATCTTCCTTGCGCTGAGTGTAATAGATTCATATATTTGTCAGGAACAGTAGCTAAATTCACAGGTGACTGTCAAATCCGGTAGGCCGGGATCATGGGAAATTTGAATGATGAGGGTTCGCAGTGTAACATTTAAACATCTGCGAGCTCTGTACATCCAACTTTTAAGAGACTTGGAAACGTCACTACCTAAAATGGAAGTGATCATCGCTATGGATACTAGTAGTCGATAGATTTTTTCTTCGAAAATTTATCATGGACAACACTGTCATTAAAAAAAATTTGGAAATATGAAACATTATTCTTAGTTGTTTTTAAGCGTCGGATTTAAATATTATTGAATATTAATTTGTTCTATAATAATTCTTCGCAATTATAGATAATAGCGACAGGGAAATTGTCTTATTTTAGCAAAAAACAAAAGACATCACTCATTTTGATATTTTGACATTAATAAAACACCTTGAAGATGGAAAATTTTTTCCGAAACATGCAGGTGTAATGTGTAATTAATAAATATAAGTAGATACAAACAAATGATAAAATCTTTTTTTTTTAAATGTTAATCTACAAAGTTGTTCAACCAATTGGAAAAAAAAATATACCCACTATATCTACTAATTTAATATATAAATAAAATATTATGTCGTCAATAAAGACAGTTTTTTTGCGATTAACCTAACTGCCTTTTTTACAGTCAACTGACATCTCGTAATTAGAGGACCATGAGAAACTTTTTATTGATTTTAATTGAAAGGCTGCACGGGCCATCGACTCTCCATCACGCAGCTGTAAAATTAACAGGTTCTGTCGGTGGATGCTGCGGGGTTTTAATTTATTTAAAATTTTCTCCAATGGTCTTATTTTCTCGTTCTATTTCTCTTTTTTTTTCCACTTTCCTGGCAATAGAGAGACCGAAGTTAGAAAGTGCATCGCGAGGCTGAAGTGTTCACCTGGCAGGTGGTTTGACGAGCCGGCGACCCCGAGCGAGGTCCGCGGTGCACATAACGGACCCCGATTTGAATTCCGTTTCGGGTGTAGTTTCCCCACAGGACGTGATCAGACTACGCGAGGAACCGTATGATGTCCGACTGTTGTTTTTGGCAAGTCCAAGGAGGACTACATTACGTAATCATCAATTTGTTCGGTTAAGTTCACGTTCAGACTCCAGGTCGCGCTCGAAAAATTTCGATTATGTAATATGTATAAAAGGTCATGTAATATATAGAGCAAGTTGTATATTTTTTCTCTCGATTGGCTACTTATTCTAATTTGGTTTGGCAAATTTGCCACCATAGCTTGAACTACCGCACTTCTTCACGAAAATGATTATTCCGCGAATAAAATCAAGATTATTATTTTATATTCTTTGTACCTTTTACGGCCGATCAGGCATATATTTTATGTCCAATGCGATGAGCCTTGGATACGTGAATAATCTGGTAAACCGAATGTGTAAATTAATTTTCAAAATCTCTTGACACGGTACGAGGTTGTAACACCAAATTTTATAACTATTATAGATGTTTTTAAGGACTTTCTTATAGGCAGCTAGGACCCACCAAGGGTTGTAACGCTGAGGATGGATGGATGGTTTTAAGTACCACCATATACACACAAACCACTTTTTGCGGTCGATGGGGCGCTTAAAATAGCTGGCTACTTCTGTAATTGAGTACGGACCACAAAATGTAGCCAACCGAGATACTGACTACTTTTGGCCAATATCAAATCATATAGGACAAAACTAAGTGTATAGGTGGCGCTGCACCAGCCTTATTCCGTACTAGCTGTGCCCGCAGCGTCGCCCGCGTGAAATTCAGTTTGAGACTACAAGAGAATCAGTAAAAATCAATATAATCTAAACTACTCGTCCAAACATGTTGTGTGAGTAGCAATTTTTATCTGCATAAAATATCCCCGACGATAAGCAAATTTATTTTGATAAGAATTTAATATTACATACTTAAATTACCCCGGACAGATGAAATATAGGTATATATTTTATTCATATTTTATCAATTTATGTATTAACCTTAACATATAGATATATGTCGTTGCGGACTTTTATATAGAACTTTTTGAGAACAACTTCTGTATAGAAAGTATTTAAATGTATCTTACCGTTAAGATGTTCGTAAAAAACGACGGCCATTTTTTGTCGACTTTAGTTGTAAAATAGGTCACCACGAAAAGCCTTCTACTTTAATGGGATAATATATAGCCCATAACCACCCTGAAAGTCCATTCTAAATATTGGTGAAAGAATTTTTGAAATCGGATCAGTGATTTCGGAGATTACCTCCTACATCCAAACAAACAAACTTTACCTCTTTATATATTAGTATAGATAAATTTAATGGGATCTTGGTTAACATTGCTCGGAATTAATATTGTAGTTCTTAATTGACATTTGGATTCTATATTTGTGTCAATCAATTGTATTTATAACTTATAGGAGGGGTGTTTAAATAGTTAAATTAAATAATTGTATTTCAAGATACCACAAATCTATTTATTGGTTATTAATGGGTTTCTTGAGGAGTTTGGTAACAAAAGTTTGCAAATCTGCTTTCCGTAAAATGTGAGGTACTATTTCAGTTCAAATATAGGGGAGCTGAACTAAACATTTTATTAATAAAACTGCCTAAATCTTTTAAATGTATGTATATCAGATTTTATGTATCACGATCAAGTTATCCCTAATTTATATTCGTTTATTTTCTATGTTGATTTCTATATCAGAATGGGCAGTTACCTCTTCTATATCTTTCTATATCGGTTACAATCCTTAGATTACACATTTAAGCTCGTCAGTTATTCTTGTGTAGTTAGTCCAATCCAACAGTTTGGGATCAAAGTATCCGGAATCCATTATCTAATTTTTCTATTTTCTGGGTTAATATTAGTAATTCCGTTGCAAATGTATTTTGAAACATTTTTAATCATTTATACTGCACAAATTCAAAGGAAACGTAGGTTATTATGGAAATATCCGTGATTATCGAAAATTCAGTAAAATGGATTTAGGGCACCCCACAGTTCACATGCCATAAAACATATCATGAAGTGAACGTGTTTTCTTAAGAATATAGATATCTCTATATAGCCTATTCAAATATGTGAAAGATTTTGAGATTTGGAACATACATGCAACTTTCAAAAATTGGGTAATGTGTTGTGAATGTTCTTAAGGGGGGGGGGGTAAGGTTTTTAACTTTTTTTTTTAGCATTTTATTTTTAATTTTTTAAATGAATGCATATCATCGCAATAATATTGTGTCAAAATTTCAAGTCAATCGGAGCAAAATTGACGAAATTATGAACATTTGAGCGATACTCAGACTGATTTTCTATACCTGCTCGGGCAGCTAAGAGACGCGCTCACCTGAGGACTACCGGACGTGCTATTGTATTAGAAGAGTTTTGCGTAGACAAGGACAAAAAGATGCTGATGATGAAAGCTCTTTGCCGTGTGAACATGGCATCGACGATTATGTGTAAGTATAAAATAAGTGTTGAGTTTTATTTTGAATTTTACAGTGTGCAAAACTTTAAATCGTTTTCCCCACATCTCACGTTTTCAAAGTCGGTGTCCATCATAACTTCAAAACTACTGCACCGATCCTTTTGAAATTTTGAATACTATTTCTGTACATAATTTACGAAGTAACGCTGGAGACTTTTTTTCAAATTTGATATTAATTTTTATTTTAAAATAACAAATTAGTCGATATTTTTCGCAAAAAATCGCGTTTTTCTCTTCAAAGTGTTCCAAAAAATTGAAAAATTGAAATTTCAAAAAACCCTCCCAGCGTTACCTGGGAAAATCTATTATCTAACGAATGAACTTTGATTTTTTGATTTCAGATGATCTAGCACCAAGTTATGATGGACACCGGAATTCTACTTTTTTCCGAGACACGTCCGAATAATTGCTGCCATTGCCCTATTTTTTAATATTTCATCTTGAAAATTTTACACAATATTCTTCAAATGTCATACTTTAATGTACCATTGGTTTTAATAAAAAGATTTTAACTGTGTCGTCACAAAAAATTCACAAAAACATGCCTTTTTTGTACGAATTAACCATACCCCCGCCCCCCCTTAAGATGGAATTGGTGAACGTTACATTGTGAAGATCGATCACTTAAGCCAGCTCACAAGCCCTGGGCCATCCTATAAAAAAGACTTCAAAACACGTTTAAAATAGCAATAGTTTTTGTGATACTTCTATAATTTATCTTCATTAATGAATATTTATTTATTTACGCCCATTAAGACGTCGAGTAATGAAGGTTACATAAAATCTATTTTACATTTTGGATTTATACGAACAGCGGATTAAGTCTTAATTTATTTGGTCTGGGATCTGATTAAACTCCTTGTTTATGAATTATTAATTTAGTTGCCGGCCGTCCTCGAGCGTGAGACATTAGAATGGCGGTACGGGCTCAAGGTTTCCGCTTCCTCCACGACAAATGACCAGACGGACCTTCGCGAGTCTTCCAAGAGCACCCGCTCGTCGAGAGTAGATGACGGCCGGCCGTACCTATCGTCTATTTGAGGTTACGTCCCCGTTTCTCCAAAAGATGAGACAGGCGATCCTATCTTACGACTGAGACAATCGAATAATAATTTTTAATTTTTAATACGCGTATAAAACTTTAACATTCGTTGATCTTTTCAAAATTAAAAATGTATTTTTTTATTTGAAAAATTATCAATATATCGTAGTGACTGAGAGGCTTGCTACATAATAAGCTATATTTATATGTACGTATGTGTTTATGTATGTATGTACGTATGTATGTGTATCTATGTATATATTTAGCGTATACATCTCGGATATATACGATAACACTTCATTTTTACAGATACGTCAACGGACTATTTTTACCCACTGTAGTATTTGAAGGCTACGGTGGCTACTCAAATTGCCGTAATCACGTGTAATGACCATTATTTGTAATATTATTGTATGTGAGATTATTGTACAAGAGATTTAATTGAACATTTTTTATTGTTACATATTTTTCTAACTATTAAAGGTCTAAAAAATTTAAATATATTTTTTATGAATTTCAGTTTTTACGAAGTTATTTCAGAAATCGCGTAATCTAAAATAAATGTATGCTGGTACACCAGGAAATGGGACGCTCCACCTCACGATGAAAATGTCGGCGGGTAATATTTTCCATTGTTTGAAGTCAATTAGTCATCGAATATCGGCCAAACAGGCGAATTGTGCACGCGGAAGACGGATATAGTTTCCCTTTGGCAAGGCTCTAAATGCCATTCTTTATTCATGTATGTATCGCAGCCAAGCCCGATGCGCAGACATCTCCATACATATTATTATTTTAGACTACAAGACCTGTACGTGCTGGATTAAGGAGATTAAAGGTCTAACAGTGGTCACGTATTCGTTTTTCCTAGTTTAGCCCAGAAGTGGCGGTTTTGTAATGTCGTCAATAAATATTTAACTATTCTTTAGTTATCGAAAGTGTTTGCTAGTCGCTGTTCATTGGCTGCCGAGAAATGACGTGCGTTTAGTGCGTATTGAACAAACATACTTTATCTCATCGCAACATTATTTTTCACATTATGCATACATGTTTTCGAATCCACTACGGATCAATGGTTACCCAAGGTTAGTAGATAAATGCATGACGCAGTCTTCGTCATTGCTAGATACGTTTTGAAACTGTTAAAGAGTTGCGTACTATAAGTGTGAAATAATTTACCAATCATAATCGCGTCTTGTTGTGACACCAAAAAATCAAATAATTATCTACATTCATCTGTAATAACTACATTTCAACCTATTCAATGTTTGTTTTTGCTATTGATTCTGATTTATATATATATATAATAATAATGTTTACAGTAGTCAAGTACGGTCTTCCGTGCGTGTGTCCACCAGGAACCGGTTGTGATTATTACAGTAAATAGTGGATAACTAGGCTAACTTCGTTCGGTTCGAGATGTAATGGAACTCATTCGAATGTAGAGGACTCACAATATAGGTTTGTATTATCGGTTTTATAAGTTTCGTGGACACAGCTGCTTTTTTTGTTAATGTGTATGTTTGTTTTCTATGAATTGCTCCAACCGCTGACAGGAGTCCTGCAATGCTATTTTTTTTATTACTTTACGTTTTTACGCAACATTACCTTTAAAACACGTTGTACAGTTACATGTGCATGAAACTCGCGTATTATATACGGGCACCGCTACACGACTTTTTAGAGATTGAAAGTGAAATCGGCAACATTAAGTGATGACGCCATCGCCTTGTGGCGCTTAAAGCAGAGTATGGTTTTATTTATGTCGCTACGATTTAGTCGAATTGCCGCCAAATGACAAAGTTTTGAACAAAACCCATTTCTGTCTAATTGGCGTTTCTCAACAACGTAATTGAATATTGTGTCCAGCCTTTGTATCTGAGCGGCCGAAAAGCGAGGTCGACCCCCCTCTGAGAACCGGAGTTGTATGGAACACGATCGGCACCAGTCACTCCTCACTCCACCGATAGTCAGTAGTACCTGGTCCTTCGAGCCGGGGGCACCGCCGTCGACTCTCGCGCGTCACACCTGTTGAAAACTGCCGGGCCTATATTAGGCGCGATTGTGCATGTCGGATGTTGATGTAACGGGTTGCGAGTGTGTGTATCAAAAAGTGCTCAGTGTATGTATTAACGAAGTGTTACTTAATTACGTAAATCAAGTTTGCTGCAGTAACCCACATTGTGATATTCATAATGCCCGATGTTAAAAATAGAAACGCTTCCAACGGCTCAGCTCATTAAAGCGCCTTTTTATTCGCTGAATAAAATGTGAAAATTTTATATTATTGCGTTTTTAAATTCGCTGAGAAATACAGGACTTTCATTACCACCCGTCGACTCGAAATCGCCATGAAATATGTCCGTATCAATATTTTATCCATCTTACCGATAATCCGTTTAGCATTCAACATTCTTCCCTAAACCACACGCTTACCAGCCTTATTTTATTTATTTTTATTTTTTAACTCTCAGATTATCATCATCAACAATAACAACCAGGATTATTTATTAGGGTTAATAATCCAAATGGATAATCCAAGTGTGACACTAAAGTACAACGTAAAAACATTTTATACACGTATTGCTTAGGAATCATTATACTTAATGTTTCATTAACGCAAACATCACGCATATTAGAAGGTTTAACATACTTTTTACTAATTGATGAGCATTTTTGATTGAAATTGTAAATACATCCGAACTCTTATAATCTTTTCAATATTTGTTGCGCTGTCTAGTTTACGATAAAGAGACCTTCGTATTAAATGGACTGGACCACTGCTCGCTACGCGCGCCTAAAGTGTTGCGCATTGTAAAAGTCAAACATCAAAATATGACTTTCTATAATGAATATTATTTTAGCGTGAATATATCGGTGTATATGATTATACGAACGTTCTCGCAATTAAAGCAAGACTGCCATGACCATCTTCCAAGGTTCGTTGTGAGCAATCGTTTTCGGTCTTGCTTGTTCAACACCATCATAATGTATGACTTTTACTTCCCTAATACGGTTGAATATTACAAGTTCAAGCATTTAAAAAAATTCAACTTATTTATTTATCAACGCCAAAAGTGGGCTTTTAGAGTACCTATATATAAAGTTACAAGCATTTTTGCATAAACATAAACTCGTTTTAAAATAAAAAACGAAAAAATTAATAGAAATTAAACATATTCAAGAGAAATTAACAATAATTAATATATTTTCAATAAAGGACTATGATTGAAAATTATGAATGAAATTAAATAAATAAACAATGATTATTATAAAAGCAAATAGTAATATTTAAAAAAAAAATGAAAAAAAAAAGTAAAGATAATATTAAACAAATATACACATGTAATGATGTGTAATATATATTTTTTAAACACATTACTGCTCTGTATTTTATATTTTTAATGTATTTTATATTTTTAATTTTTATACTCATATTTTAATGCTTATACCTGATACTTTCACTGCTTATATCATTTATTGCTTATACATGTACCAACTTTATATTAATATATTTTATATTTTACTGCTTATTTCTGATATTGTTTAATGTAAATATATACTTCTTGAATTTTATGTAATATTTTTATGTAAAAGCCTGTTATGGGCGTATATAAGTAAATAAATAAAATAAATACCAGATAAATAAGATAAGGATATAAAATAAACCAAAAAAATAATAGATAGAAATAAAAAATATTTAAAAAAAATCATTAATCATTAAGTAAAACATTTTAAAATAAATAAATATATATATATAAACAATGATTAGTATAAAAGCAAACATTTTAAAATTAGAATAAATAGTTTTACAAAATAACGACACAGTAAAAATAAAGAATAGTAAGTAAAAAGCAAATTTAGAACGGTACTAATTCAAGGAGAACAAAAAATATATATAAATTGATTCTACTAAACTAAACTCAATTACACTGGCATATTCTTTTACAATGAAAATTGTCAACGAATTTCGAGAACTTATTTCCATGGCGATGCATGCGTGTTAACGATTATATTGACGATATAACAATGTTTTGTTTAACATAGTAACAATTGATTGCAAGATTCCTTTTTGTTTAGATTTATTTTTAGTTTAATTAAATGTTCAATGTTTTAGGTATGTTTGGATACAATTATATATAAAGATTAAACATCTCATCCAACCATGTGATTTCTGCATTTATTTAATGCAAGGAGTCATTTTCATTGTGCTCGTTTTGCATGTCATCTTAATATTTTCTGTATACCTGGCAATTTTATCAGCGCCACGTACGCAATGATTTAAAATCTTTTAAATTTACTACTATATATTAATATTTTAAATATGTTAAATTTAAATCATCGTACCACGTTAAACTTTTCTGGTCACTTTCACATTCGATTTATGATAAGTGACTTGACAGAAAAGTAAGGCCTGAGCTATAAAAAAATATAGTTGTGTGGATTATGGTTGGTTTAAGTTGTGAATCTCGTGCGTGTGCGCATTGCGCTCGATTTTCGACACATGTCATGAAAACAGTTTATCCAATTTTTTGAGATTGTGGTATCGATAACGGCTTGCCCTATCCACAATCCAAGAAACAGTACTCCAGGTGCGTCACCTACCCACCTGTTACACTATCTTGTGTCATATAAATGTAAAGTTATCAAAACCTGATGAATGATGAGATTTAGAAAACATATTTACTGTCAACAACAAATTCGTTTTCAATTATTTAATTTTTTATAACTAAAAATTGATTTATGTTCCGTCAAAACTTTATTTTTTGTTGCGACAAACATTTCTTCCGACAAAAAAGTATTGTTCGGGGTCTAAGTAAATTACTTTTCCTGTTGAGGATTTAGTATAGAATTAGTTGATCGTCAGAAAAATCCGTGGCATTTTACATATTATTGTACATTTCGCCACTGCAATGTCAAAAAATTTAATAAAATCGGTTTTAAAAATGTCCTTAGGTTTTCACGGCCGTTCAGAATCTTCTGTGTATATTTTTTTTGGGATATTCTGCCGTGTATATGTGACCTCTCTGGCCGTCGTTTCGGATCCCATTGCAGGGTCCATCGTGAGGGCTGATGTTGCAGGGTCCATCATCAGGGCTAACGTCGGCCAGAGGTGTCACATATACACGGCAGAACATCCCAGAAAACTATACACAGAAGAAAATCGGTTTTGATGACGGACGTTTTTGATGGCGCGCGTAATGCGCACGCGCACCGGCTTAAACGAGATCCACAGTTGAACTGTCATCGCCAAGTTAATCCAACTGGCCCTTACAGACTACTCGAACTTGACATCCGCCCGTACCAGGAAATACGTTAATAATACGCCATAACAATAAAAAAATAACGATTTACTGGTATTTTTCTTGGAAATCGTAAATAATAATATTATGGTTTTACGTGAAATGAAGAGATTGACTTTAATGTTCCAGCAGCCTTATTCCTGGTACAGTAGGCGCAAACATCTTGAACATCAGCTTCAGCTGCGCAGAAGACAAATTTTGAGTCTCAGGGGTGAAGTAGTACGGGGTGTACAGTGTACATGCGTAGACTTTCCCCACTACGCCGAAAATTGTTCTCGATGTTTGTTACTATACTATTTTAACCAGGAATATAATTAAATTATGTTAGCTACGCGACGTTTGTATTGCTCACGATAATGCCCTGTCTCGCTAAAGCTGAACCAGGAATAAGTCTGATGGAATCCAAAGCTAGTGCTAGCTAATCGCGGTATAAGTAAAATGGGAGTCGTCGGTCGGTACGGAGGTCAAACATAGCTCAGCGAGGGATGAATAACCTCGGGCCCTCCGCCGCACTCCAGAATTGCCGCCCCAGAGTCTGTCTCATCTCTCGCCGCGGTAGCTGGCCGGGTAATTATCTCTGCAGCGGGTTCACCACCGAAGGTTTGGAAACTTGACCTGGTTCCGTGTGCCGACCCACTAACAACGCGGACCTGAGAGAGACAATCGCTTCTGCAAATGTCGGGCGACTCGCGCCAGTAACCGGTAGGTGGCGAGCGGAAGGCAGAAGCGGCCAGCACTGCCAGCAGCCAGTGTCGGTGGAGTGCTCGCGCTCGACGGTCGTCCAGTCTCCGGTCGCTGATCGAGTCGGCTGTCGGTGGGGTCGGTAGCTGTCAGATGACAGCTGTTGGACGTTACGTATGCGGAAGATCGCCTTCCGCTTTGACCCACAATTGGAGGGACGCGACCCGGGAGACAAGTATACTTTTATTTGGTCGTTCCAACTATTTACCGTTCTCCAGAGCCGTCATTTTTAACGATACCAATTCGAGTGTTTATTTTTAGTTTACGAACGCGTGTTTTAAAATTAATTATATACAAAAATTTAGATACATTAAAACTGTAAATACAGCGAAGAGCGAAACGGAATAATGCGTTATTTAAGTAATTTTTTATCGTGTGTTTTCACTGTGGCTACGTGATCACCTGCCGGTGAACGGTTCCTCGAAATTCTTTTAAAATAACTGTTTGTGATATTGCAGGTGTAATTTCTGTGTACTACATGTTATACGGATATAGTTATTTTGGATAGACTAAACAATAAGTCCATCGTCACTCGCACGGGTGTTAAAAACTATTATTGACGGCGCTAAGTTGTTGAAAGTGTCAGTGTAACGGTGCGCGACAGTTCCGCGAGTGGCCCGAGCTGCAGCAGCCAGCAGGCAGGGCAGCAGGCAGGATGCGCGGCGCGGCCATGTAGCGGGCCCCGCCCATGTGGGCCCCCCTGACGCGCAAGGTGGGCGGCGCCGTCTCCACCCTGGCGCGGGTGGCGCACCTCACTCTCTACTCCCTCTTCTGTCCGGTGTAAGCATCGCACTTGTTCATCTTCCGCGACATATTTCTTGCGTCACTGCGCGATCCTACGAGACATCCTTTCTACTTTCCTTCAAAATTGGATGTCGACTTGCTCCAGTTTAACCACGCAGTTCGCACACACTTTGAAGCATGAGTAAGCGTATATTTTGGAAAAAATGAAATTAAACATTTTTCTGGTAGAATATTGTGTGCTCTAGCTTATTTCGAAGTGCTGCACGCCGCTGAGTTCACACGTAAATGTTATCTGTGTGTGGTAATATATAGTGTGTTATAACTAATACAGAGTAATAATGGAGATTTCCGTGGCCTGGAAAGCGTCTGATACGAAGCTGTAATATTTTGGTACGTCTCGTAAATCTCTCAGTTCGTAATCCATAAAACAACTAAGACGAGATCTCCCAGTAGCGAAAGAATTCTCTGATAACTTGTAGATTATTTGAAACCAGTGACAGGTGGTCCGCTTTGTGAATGTGTCTCTAAACGTTGTGGTGAACGTTTTCTCCGCTTTGAATAATTTTAATTAATGCACATCGTATCATGTAAAATAAAATGTTGCGCTCTATTTATCAGGTACTTTCTGTCTCAATTAGTTTCTTCGTCTGTATTGTAATGTGCATTGCAAATTTCAAACGTCGTCAGATTGTCCACATCTCACTATTCCAGCTGCCTTCGTACAACAGTTTAATAGAGGTATAAAGTATAAACGAGCGAGTATAGCGTACTTTCATTAGTATACATACATGTTACATACTAAAATAATAGAGTATTAGTGCAAAAATGAAGGTAAAAAGTTGACAAACTGAGTAAAATTTATGGTCTCAAATAATGATAAAAGACTGTTGTATTTTGCTATAACTTTGTGATTATTCATTATGAATATAATTAAACTAATTAACTTTGTTTACACCACTAAAATTTATTTGGTAAAACCAACCGGTTTCGGAAACGACGTTCCTTCGTCAGGGTATACTTAATACTAATTGAACTTTATAAAATTATAAACAATCATACTTCAGTGTTAAGTGTCCAAATATGGGTAAATAGCGGGGGTTGCGGGTTTATGGGTTTACCCCCATTTGGACACTTAACACTGAAAAGTATGAGTGTTTATAAATTTGTAAAGTTCAATTAGTATTAAGTATACGAAGGTACGTCGTTTCCGAAACCGGTTGGTTTTACCAAATAAATTTTAGTAGTGTAAACAAAGTTAATTAGTTTCATTATATTCATAATGATAAAGTAATTTGGAAAACATTAGTTTAGGTTCACCAATAATAATCTTTCAAACACGAGCGAGTTGTTGATTGTCGATCAAAAATTAAATAACATTAAAAATTACTTACTACGTTTATCTATCTGTATTGTAAGCATTGTTGCATGTCTTACATTTATAATTATTATTTACGGTTAGTAGTTGTGTTGTGTGACGTTTTAAAATTACGGAAAACTTAAATAAATAAACGATCTTTGTGGAATTCTGATTTGTATTCAATTTGTATAGTAAAGTGTTGTATAATATAGTGAAAGAGGTATTTATTGTTTCAAACTTATGAGAAATGGAAACCAATTATAATGCCTAAATGTAAAACAACCCAAATGCAGCATTCCTATATTTATAAAGCCATTAATTACTATAATAACTTACCTATCGAGATACGATGCATCAGTAACCTCTCAGAGCAAATCAAAAAAATTAAAATTTTCCTAAAATCAAAGTCATTTAAACCTATAGCTTTTCGTGGCCTAATTTTATAAGTACTCTACTTACTACAATTATATTTTTCTAATATCATATACTCACCGGTTTTATTAATATAAATATTTGTACATTTCTTGAAAGATATAAACGTAGGTATATATTTTATAACCTGTTTTGAATAATATATAATAAATCAATTTAAAACTATCTTTACTGTATTAATATAGCTTTAGAAATGTATAAATCATCTCTCCTAATTTCGAATGTACGTCTATCCGTCCGTACGTAAACTTTTTCTCACGGGTTTACGTTTATTTCATGTAAATTGTAAATTTAGCAAAGGAGAGTTCAATTCGAGGATACACTGTTTTACAATAACTTGTAGTTAAAAATTGCTTTTATTGTTTAGTTTTTGACTATTCATCAATTGTTCTACGTATTATGTATAATATCGTCGCTGTATATATAATAAATCCAATGTTACGTTTAGTACATTCTGAGATAAGCGAATAAAAACTGTTTTAAAAAATAATTGCACAGACTAGATTTGTAAAAAATATTTTAAATAATTACTAGGTAGACCTTCCAGATGAACGGCACTGTTTTTTTAGTATATGTCCATTATTTATATGAGAAATTGACAAATTGATTCGTTTATCTCAGAATGTACTTAACGGCAGGATTTATTTTATAGGATTTACAGGATTTATCATACAGGGTGTACCAAAGCTAGCAACAGAAACTTGGCCGGTAGATTCCTGCCTATGTTATGAGTCTAAAATATTCAAGCAACCATGACCTAATATCAATAGTTATGGAGATGTGCAATATCAAAGTTTGCATTTTTTCAATATTTTTGACTTACTTTTTGCAAAAAGTTGAACTATCTATACAGTAACTTATATAGATTATGAAAAATTCATTTGCTTCAATAAAACTTAAATAAAATGATAACAATCTTGTAAAAAAGAACTTTTTTCAATTTTTGCAAGATTTTTATCATTTTATTCGACTTGTATTAAAGCGAATGTATTTTTCATAATCGACATAAGTTACTGTAATGATAGTTCAAATTTTTGCAAAAAATAAGTAAGAAATATTGAAAAAAAAATGCAAACTTTGATATTGCATATCTCCATAACTATTGATATTAATTAGGTCATGGTTGCTTGAACATTTTAGACTCATAACATAGTCAGGAATCTACCTGCCAAATTTCTGCTGCTAGCTCTGGTACACCCTGTATATAGAGAGACGATATATTGTCTCTTTTATTTTATCAGAGGTTATTAATTACGGAGCCTGTTTCGCTGCTGATAATGTTTAGTTTGTGCGGATATTGTCATCCACACTTGCATTGTTAATATATGTTTTTCGTTGGTTTTTATCAGTTGTCTGATGTGCAGTATCCAATATTCTTATTCTCTCGGTAAACTTACTTATTTTTAATTTTTAATATCTTTACCTTGACTTCAAAATTTGTTTGTTTTACGAGCCTTTAAAAAAAACAACTGATCGTTTTTCTAAACCAGCTTTAATTTCATTTATTGAATTATTGAGTTATAATTTTATGTTTAGCATAATATTAATTATTTTTCAATAAAATATAATTATGTTTTTACTCTAAAATATATGTATACGTTACAAAGTGTTAAATTTAGATAACATATACATTAACTAGTATAGTGTGTACATTAACTTATATTTCTATTATAGAAATATTAAGCACACTATACTAGTTAATGTATACGTTATCGAAATTTATACTTTGTAAGATATAAAGTAAAAATGGTATTCATGTACCGCCCTTTTCAAATAATAGCATTTTAGAGTAGAAATATTATTTTATCTTATTTCAAAATAATTAATGTTATGCTGAACATAAAATCTCAATAGTTCAACAATTAAAGCTGGTTTAGAAAAAAATCGCATATAATAATACAAATTATTATTTTGTTAGTACGCTATTTACATTTCACAATGATTACGGATTAGTTACCGATTTAAAAAAATACATGCTCATTTGAGGAAAAATACGTGGATTCTGTGATAAGTGACAATACTGGAAAATTACCAATCGAGAATGTTACTCATAACGATCACCCTGGGATGAGTCTAGTCATGTCATATTCAGGAACAATCGCATATTACCATAAACATAACCTGTTACTCCATTCATCACACTGCGTCAATATCAAGGTTTTTACTAGCTCATGACTAACTACTCATTTATGATTTACTCATGCATTTATTCATGATCAAATGGGTGTAACAGTGCTTTTATTTGAATTTTGCAGAAAGGCGCGTCGCAAGGAGCGCGAAGGAGATGGGTCGCAAGGAGACCCCAAGCTGTACTTAGAAGAGACGCTTCTGGAGAGGAAACTTCCTGAACTGGACATCAGACAAATGGTGGAGATACCCGAGGGGATAGACTATAACGAATGGCTCGCGTCACACAGTTAGTATTTTACATTTTTTGCCACGTTCCGGTTAAAAATCTATCTACGAGTCATTTCATTTTACTTTTGTGTCATTTTTTATTCTTATCATCAAAGTTAATTGTAAATTGACGATTACCACTTTTATTGTTTATTTTATTTTATCGTTAAAGTAATATTTTTTACGTAATTCTATTAAAACGTAGTTATTACACTCACTTTATGTCATTATTTTAACTGTGTTGGTTTCCTCAACGAAGTAAATAATATCTGCACTGAGCTTTATTACTAAGCTGCACTGTCGCTCAGAAAAACAGAAAGAAACGTTATAAGAAAAATCGACGAACAGCGTGGAGAAAATACGCACAATATCGACATTTGTTTAATTTTTTTTATAAATTAGTAGTCTTAGTATTTTGGTTTCACCGAATCGATATATTCGACTAAACTTTAAAGATTTTTTTTTGACGTAGGTACTTCAAAAAGCTAACAATATTTGTCTAGCAGGTTTGCCAGGAGTTTATTGTAGAGTGTCCATCTTGAAAGTTTTCAAGGAAGTCCCGACTTGAACGTGGACCGTTGTTACGCTGATGCCATACCAGTAGGTCACGAACAGTATCGGCGCAATGTTGCCAAATAAGCTGAGTTTAACGATTACTTCTGCTTAGGTACTGCGGGCAGAAAATGGCACTGTTGTGTCATGATTAATATCCTTGATAGCCAATTGTCGACAGGCGTTTTTAGCCGGACTGCCTTTCAAACACCAAAGTGTTTTTAGCAAATCAATAGACATTCTTCACTCATCAGCAAGCTGATTATGTCAACGTCAAGCCCGTATATTTTGAAATATCTCGATGGTATAATATTTCGATTTCTTTCTTATATATGAGTATTCCTTCATCAATATTCGGTCTCGTTATGAAGTTAAATTTGAATTTCCAACATATGTCCGTTATTAAACGTATTTCAGTAGACTAGTTTTCACTGAAGGATTCAATCGACTTAGTGTGATTGCAGCCTGTTCCAAAACACATTCCAATACATTAAAAAAAAAAACATTATAAAATGTGGGGTATAAAAGCAAAGGCAGCAACATGCAAAAATTTTAAAAAAATATTTGAATGCAGTCACCGAGGAATACTAATTTAAAATGTACTAATTTCTAGGTTTTACTTATTTATCCCTTCCAAAATCATGTTTCCTATAAATTTATAAGCTATGATTCCTATGAAATCTCTAATTCAGTAGGTACACTATAAATTACTCGTCCTCGATGATTGCAAAATTTAATGCAATCATCGAGGTCTACGAGTATATATTGATTTAGACCTCCATGATTGCAATCTTTGTCTTTGCTTTTATACCCCACATATGATAATACGTGAAGTCGGAAAACTCCTAGGAGATAATACACAAAACGTAATTTTTCATGTGTACTGTTTTATTTTATTTATATATTTTGTATTAAAATATTTATTTATTCAAATAATTATATTTACTGTGTTATCTCTAGGTATTTGAGTTAGTAAAAAAAAAAATTATTTTTTCACTTCCTACTATATATAGGTCGACCACAATCAAAAGACCATTCCTAGCTTTGTCCGGTAAGAAGAAAGCGGGGGGAAAGTTGCCTGGCAAGCCCGTATTACAAGCCTCAATATGATATTCCAAATAAATATATAATTTTTAGTTTAAAAAAGGTCACTTACTTACTAAAAAAACTTATTTTGTGTTCATTTTTTGCATCGTAACAACACACATTTTTTGCGCACATTCTCGGTCTAGCTATAGTTTCAGAAAAAATCAGAATTTCTCATCGACAGGTGAAGACAAACTGACTACTTTTTAAATAAGGAATTTTCAATTCAAATCTAAATAATTAAGTTAAAAATAAATAATGGTTAGGTATGTACTGAAAAAATGAGCCGAAGTTCATGGTGAAAGGGTTACTAGGTTACTATTACTAAGTTACTGGTTTTACTACAATGTAAACGCCAATTCCGTCAATAATATATTTTGCATGTTTTCCGCCGTGTATATTTTATTTGTTAACGGATACCTCAACAGGTCGTTAATGATTTTGATAGATAGTCCTACTAATATGATATATGATTGATACAGAGTTTATATGATAGAATAATTAGTAGGTACTCACATCAAAACTTACCTGAAACCATGTTTACCCACCTAAAAACATGCGTTTGTAGAAATGGGAATAACAAAATGTAGCGGCAAGCGTAGTATATTATTGTATTAATATTATTTGGCGCGTGGCTTATATTTTGGGTACCAATACGACGATTTTTTTACGAGGGGAGAATATTTTGTTTTTCAATTTGCTTCCGGTTTAGTTGCGCGCGCGTGAAGCAAGACTGTAGTTTCCCTCGATTCGGATTATGTATGTGCTATCGTTTCTTACTCTTCCATAAGCAAATATTGGTATTTATTTATTTATACAGAGTTCTCAATTACAATAAATCAACAAAACAACGTAATCTTGAAATATTTAAGTGGAACTCAATTAAGAACGACTCATATACCAATATGATTTCAAATCTTAAACGCTAAGCTAACCAACAGTATGACGGAAAAAGGAGCAATAAACCAAAAAAGTGAGAAACAAAGTATGAAAAGCAGTAATTACATAATAATAAATATCAACAATATTAAGCAATAAAACAAAAAAGTGAAAAACAAAGTATGAAAGACAGCTTTTAAATCAACACTCTCCCGAACGTCACATTCTTATGACAGAAAATTAGCAATAAACCGAAAAAAGTGAGAAACATAATATGAAAAGCAGTAATGTGAAAAACAATAAGTACATGATAATAAATATCAACAATAATACGCAATGGCAATAAAACAAAAAGAAAAGTGAAAAAACGAAGTATAATAAACAAGTATGAAGTACATAATGATAAATAACAACAATAATAAGCAAAGTATGAAAAGCAGTTTTTAAATCAACAGATTAGAACAATGGACAGTATAGAACAACAAACAGTATATAATAATGAAGCTAAAATTAGAAACAAAAAATAATTTAATGAAAAGTGTGCGGTATTTAAGACGTTACGGCATTCGACTTGATTATATATGGTACCTATACATTTTATGTTACAAAATATTTTTATAAAGTTAATAAAACACTGGCTTTGATCTGTCAAAGATGACGTACTATACAGGGTGTACCAGAGCTAGCAACAGAAACTTGGTCGGTAGATTCCTGCCTATGTTATGAGTCTAAAATGTTCAAGCAACCATGACCTAATATCAATAGTTATGGAGATATGCAATGTCAAAGTTTGCATTTTTTCGATATTTATGATTATTTTTTTGAAAATAGTTGAACTATCACTACAGTAACTTTTATCGATTATGAAAAATTCATTCGCTTTAATACAAGTCGAATAAAATGATCAAACCCTGCAAAAATTGAAAAAAGTTTTTTTTTGTGGTATAATAGATGTTCCGCATCTTTTGTGGAGAATTATATTATGTAGGTATTGTAAACATAGTTTCATTTAAAGTTAGTCATTTTTACCATTTTTTTTTTATTATTATTGTTTTAATTAATTTGTTTATATTGTTTGTACTCGTACCAATACATGTTATTTTTTTTAAATATCGTGCGTCTCTAAGGTGTTAGCTTTGGCGAACACGTTCGATCGGACCCCTGACTGCTATTGCTGAATATTTTCTGACTATTTTTTTTGTACGAAACAATGATTATTCGCTGGCAACTGTGTTCTTCATTCGGTCAATTTAAACTCGTAATGATGCGGTGACATTCAGACTATCGATAATTTACATTTATGATGCTCAACGTGGTCTCCAATTGTTACTATAAATTGGCGGGATCAAGCTCCCGGGTCAATCATACTGTTTGTTCGTTGCTGGACGGCACCTAATTCACTCGGAAGACATCGGGGAGAGTCGCTATCGAACGGACAATATGGAAGCGCGATGATAAGATCGCAGATTTTTAAATTGGAAGGTGAAATAGGCGAATGTGATTATTCATTCCTTGTTATCGAAAAAATTAGATCGTTTCATGAATCTTCAACTTATTCTTATAAGAGACAAATCTCAGTACACTTATTGAGATTTTGATCAGAAAATAAATTTAAAGATCAGTTTAAGATTGGTAGAAAGATACAACTCTAGCCAGACCCGACGTGTAGGCATTAAAAAACTCAATTCAATTTATTTAATAATATGTACATTACAAACTAAGTGTTCAAGGCATACATATTATGGAAGTATATATCGAAATAAAAATATTTAATAAATTAAAAATAACGTAAAATCTGGTCAAAGGTGTAGGAGAATCCCGCTTCGGAAAATCCCCTCAGACACATGGAATATACCAATACCCAAAGCGATTTTGTTCAGCATAGCTGTGGCTCTTCCAACAGGCATAATCATCGGCAGGTTGGTCCTGTATATTGGAATATGAAACGTTCTATGCTGACGATGTCTAAAGTAATTATCAGGAACGTACAAACCGATGCTCTGCATAATTTCAGGATTATCGATCATACCGCGCAACAATCGATAAAAATGTGTAATCAAATACACATTCCTTCTAGTCTGTAGACTATTGTAGCTAAGCATACCCTGGATAACAAACATTTAAACACGTACAGAACATTAATGGTCAATGAACTGATATGTTTGCATTCAACAAGTGTGAACTGAGGCGCGAGACGGCGAATCTCTGAGACTTTGTGCATACACGATGGGCTGCGAAAACCCGCAGGTTGTTTATAGAACCTCACGGGCGCACAATCTCCGCCTCGGAGGTTTTCCCGAGTCGAACCCGGCCCGTTTGTGAACCCGGCCTATAAAACCATAAATTGAGAATGGGCCAACCGGATCTGGAAACGGTAATGGAGCAGGCCGCATTATGTTATAATGTAACGCGGGTTTTGACCTACCGAGTTTGCTATTTATAGGCGCAAGGTACCATTTATCTCGATTTCGAAAGTTCTTAACCTCCAAGACCCGTCTCATTGGGAAGTTGGTTGGGGCAGGGGTGGTTGGTAATTCTGTCCCTGACGGAAAATGTAATAAATTAAAAATATTTGAATTACAGCTGAAAAAAGTAACCCATAAAAAACAAGTTTTTACTATACTCCATTTCTTTGTAATATATTACAATAATTAAAGACGAATTAAAACATATAACATAACACTAAATTTACAGAAATTTAATATATTTCTAAAATGTCAGATGTTTTGAGATGTCAAGATTTTGATAGATTCAATTATCATCAATATCGTACCTTATGAATTTCCAGCGTCAGCTGATTTAGTCAGAATCAGATTTGAGTAATGTAGAATTCTGCAAAACTAAGCAGAAATCTAAAAGAAATAAATTATTATTTGATTTTTTCCCAAAAAACCCAATTTTGCTGTCATCTGTGAACCAATTGTTTTGTAAATTTTCGAAATTCGTAGTGATGTACCTATTATACCGACGGAGTACCTAATTCAAATTTAGAAAATGTTCCGCGACGTTATCGGGCAGCCGCACCGTTGCTAATCAAACTTTTCTAATGATTCCAATTTGAAAAAACCAATAGAATTTCTAAAAATCCGAAATTGTATTATAATTATTTAAAAAATTTTAACGAAAATTTGATCGATAGATCTTCTTGATCGTCGACACGAGTCTGCTTGCCAAGTTTCAGCTCGATTGGATCACGGGAAAAGGGTTGAAAATCGAACCAAAGTTTTTGTTGACGGCAAGCAAGCAGACGCCACGAGTTAATATAAAGGGAGTAATAACTCATATACGATGTTTTCAGCCTTCGCACATATTTATACGGGACCCTAATTCAATATTTTGGTAATCGGGTCTTCCGACGCACGGAGGGTTTGTACAATTTTTAAAGTCGCGATCGAAGAGAAATAGGACCGTTCGGTTAACGATTATTTTTCATATTTAAAAAAAAAAAAAAATGAGGGTAAACAACACTGTTTTATTCCACTATATTTATTTTGAATTGTTAGAACGTTTTCGGAATTTCTCCCATTGTCAATAACAACACGTTTACAACTAAATTAAAAATAATTCGAGACAGAATTTATAGGGATTGGGTGGGTGTAATGGTGGTGGGGGTTGGGGGCGGGGTTAGAATGCATAGGAGTGGGGAGGTTATGGGCGGTATCTGGATGTTAATTATATTTTTATTATTTATTTTATTATTATTTATTTCTAAAATCTCTAAGATGTCCATCTTTCTTCCTTTATTGCACCCATATAATAATTTCGAATCAAACTTATGTCCCTCCATTCTGGCACGCTCTGCCATTTCTGAATTTAAACTAAAGTTTTTTACGGCTCTTTTATGTTCTTCAAGTTTTTCCTTTATTTTTCTCCCACTTTGTCCGATGTATGTATTATTTTTCGGTCTCTACGGCGGCCGAGGCGCGGCCGAGAATACCGACCGCGATATTTGATACGGGGCGGCGAACCATTACCGTTTCATGCGCCGGTTGTCTCGGCAGACCAATTCGTGGCCGGCTCTGCACTCCGTGGAGTAAGTAGGTCCCCACGACGATGCACCGCCGTTTACGTCATTTGTGGAAAAAGTTGATAAATTAATTCATTTTTTTGGTGTCACGAAATTTAAAATTTTAACAGAATTAAAGCACGTTAAATGAGAACAAATTCTCATTAAATATAAATATAACATTCTCATACCGAGGGTTCCAGTTTCGATTCCTGGTAAGGGCAGTTTATTCTCAAGCTCGGGTGCTTTTGTTAAGTGTTTCGCTACATGAATTGGGTCTCATGGCCTGTTATAGCGTTAATATCGAGTAACTAAATAGTTTACGTGTGCGCGGGTATATATTTCGAGACACTCACACAGTTATAAATAATGAAAATTTGCTAGGTGCGATCATTATACTTATTACTGCTTCCTAGTAAAATACCGCATTAAGCATTTGATTGTCTGTAAATTTATTTATTTATTATTCTTTATATAGTGCATACGTAAATATACGAATATGCTCTAACATCAACACAATATTCACCAAATTCACAAAATAACAACTTGCATAGTAAATGGAGCAATCTGTTATGCAATTAAAAAAAATCTATCTAAAATTTCCGCAACACATAATTTGTAAGCTTTGTTTTAAATTCAGGCATTTTGTGTTCTTTTCTGTTCTATACGTCGTAGCTTCTTCTTAATGGCAGTTTCGTCTCTTGTATCATGACGTCTACGTGACGTTGCAACGTCGCGTAGACGTTGCAACGTCACGTAGCGCACAACATAGCGGGGCATTTCTACGTGCTGCAGAACGTTGCCATGCGCACGGTAATCGAGCGAGCTCACGGGGACATCGGGCTGCGCGTCAGTATCACGTGGTATGTTTAGGTACAAGTGAATGCGCATGCGCTGTATCTGTCAACTGACATTAACGTGGGGAAACGAAATTATTGTTCTCCAACTCATCGCCGTATAATTTTGTGGGACACTTCAAACCGTGAATATAAAAATAAAATGATGTGAGGGCCAACAGCGTTTCTTAATATTGTCTTGCTAGGCTATGGAAGGCCCGATTATTTGTAATAAATTGTCAAAACCAGTTGTTGTCATTCGAGTGAAATTGACAAAAGATCCGTCAGATATTCGAATATCGCATAGAATATCCATCCTTCTTTCTCTTTGCAGTGAATAATTTCGCACCCACCACCTTTTTCTCCTCTCACGTTTCGATAAACTCGTTAAAATAAATAGATACGCAGCTGTCATCATAACCTCATCGGGCGACAAGTGTAAATAGATGCGCAGCTGTCATCATAACCTCATCGGGCGACAAGTGATATGCGAGTCCCGGTGTGTACACGTCAAATGACCGCGTCATTGTCCCCGAAACATGAGCGTAGATGTTGATGCGACATGCCGCGCGGAATGTTGCGCGATTTGTCCCCTAGTGAATACATGGCTTTGTTGCATACATTTGGAAGAGTTATTATATTAATTAGCAATAAATATTTGTACCCCGTTAGATATTTCTGAAAGAGTATCTAAAAATTTACTGAATTGTATCCGACCCGCGTTCTACACTTACAGCAACCTAGGTCAGTTTTAAAAAACTCTAAAGATAGAGTTGACACATCAAATCATCCTGAGATGTGTAAACTTGATTGCAATGACTTTTAGGCTTTTTATATAGGTAAAGCGGCACTTTGTTTTAATATTAGAATAAAGAACACCTAAGATATCTTAGTAATAATATATGAAAGTTATTATCACAGTATACTCAGAACAGTAGTTTATCTCCGGCCTGTCGGCGAGTCATTAGCCTACTAATGCGTTGACGCTAGGGTTGTCACTTTACTCGTAGCGTCTGAGATTCCGACGCATAAGGTAGACACGAAACCCGAAAATTTCTGTAATTAGTATACCTAGTTTCTGCACTTAAATTTCAAGAACGCTGATTAACATCAACGTAGACTTTTAAAAACCCACAGTCTTTTTGATAATCAACACACCTTTTTAGTAAAGCACCACAAACATAAAAAAGGCATTTTTTTCAGGAAGCGCATTTTTTTTCTAAAGCGGCGGCTGCGAGCGCGAATGGCACCGAAGGCACGGCCCTTACTGCCGCCGCCTTGTGCCCCCATATTCTATGTCAATGTGTGCGTCACAGTGCGTGCGTACATGGCGCCGAGCACGCACGCACACATTCTAATGGGTAGCGGCCAGTTTGTACGAAGACGTATTACTGTTCTTAGTATACTGTGTTATTATGCCTCCGTCCCGACGAAGATATGGTATATATACTATCGAAACCGGCAGACGTTTAAAAATATCAGTATACAATAAAACAAAAGTTTGTTAGTTTTCTCAAATTAGTAATTACCTATATGTTTTTTTAATAGGTTTTAAATGCCTGTCCTAAAATTGCGGCTGCCGCGCATTTTTCCACGGCAGCCAGTTCTGTAATATCTGTGAAATGTTTTCCGTCTTTCAATTTTGAAAGCCTATCCCGCGATCCGTACAGCCTGGAGCGAAGTATAAACATCAGAATAGGGGACAAAACAATCCCCTAGTTGTGTAATCCATTTATACGTAACGTTTGAAATATGTTTTATAAAATACGTGTTTTAAACAAAATTACTATATTATTTCTATTGAATGTGTAAGGTCACTGCTACCAAACCGCGAAGCGTCGACATTTTCTCGACCTTCAAAAAGAGCGTTTTCGCAATCGATATCAGCATTTGTGACGCGTTTTAAATATAACATTGTGTGCATAGCGATCAATGTTTAGCAGTATTATTTTTGAATAATTATCGCGAGAATTTTCTAATCCCATGTCATGAAAGCGAAAATTCATCTAATCAAGAAAGCCAGTGATGTACATGTACAAGATACATCTGGAATACAAAATGCCAGATACTTTAAAATCAAGTATTTCAAATACCAGATGCAAATAACTTTCTGGAATGGTATCTGAAATACTAGATACAAAATACGTATCTTCCAAGTACTTTTTAAAGATAAGATCCTTTTGTAAGAAAGAAAACACATTTTATTGAATGTAAGTTTCTTTTTTTACGTGAATTATTTACGAATAAATCACGTTGATCGCGCAAATGAGACAAAATAAAAATAGTATATTTTTAAGGTTTTCATTGAGACTTAAGTAAAAACAGTTCTACAAACATTTTGTCGCTCATTTTTCTTTGATGAGGTCTTATACACCATTGGAAAAAGTATCTTAGCCATCTTAGTATTCACAAAATACTAAGATACCAAAAGAATGTATCTAAATGCAAGTACAAGATATATTCAAAAAAGTATTTCAGATACAAGATGAAAATACATATTTTGCATCTTTATTTCAAATACTTGTGTCTTAGATACGTCACATCTCTGAAGAAATCAACACTTTAAAGTTAATTAGTTCATAATTCAGTTAAGGTTAAAAACAGATACACATGCTTATTAGTGGCATGCTAATGAGCATGCCACTAATAAGCATGCCCCAACAACTGTGCACACTTGCTCATTACTAACATGCTTATTAGTGACATGCTCATAAGTAAGCATGCTCAAAGCTAACAATCAAACACACATGCTTATTAGTGGCATGCTCTTGTCATAGAATAGAGACGCTCTTGTTCAAAATGGAAACTTTGCAAACTGAAATAGAAAATTCAAGTGAACCAATAAATCAAAACAGTTCCCGAGTTTCCATCCGCCCATTTTTGATTTTAGTTTTTATAATTTTTATTGTAAGATTTGAATCATTCATGCCTTTTAATAAAGTTTCATAAACATTATGAAACTATGAAACATTACGAGCTAGAGATGTGTAAAATGTGGGATATGTATTGGGTTATTAAATAGTCTTACTTGATGAGAAATGTGAACTTTCAGCGCTGGCGTTATTCGATCACGTGAACCTGATCTACGGCACGGTGAGCGAGTTCTGCACGGCGGCCGTGTGCCCCGACATGGGCGGGCCGGGCGCGCGGGTGTACCCCTGGTTCGACGAGAAGGGCAAGAAGACGCGCGTGGCCGCCCCGCAGTACATAGACTACGTCATGACCTTCACACAGAAGACGGTCAGCGACGAAAACATCTTCCCCACCAAATATGGTAATTTCTTCTGGCTTATTTATTCCGTGTGTCTCCGTCTCCTCAGATCCCATCGCGAGGCCGAGGTCTGAGACACTGTATAGTAGGGAGACAGACTTTATACTTAGTTCTGATTAGTAACTGGTTATCCGTTATTTGACGAGTCACTTTAATGTACATTAAGAGAGTGACATCTATTAAATAAAAAATGTCGAAGGCAACGGAGATTCTTCAGTGGAATTATTCGCAGAACCGTGATTAGGTTGGGACAGTTACCACATTAAGTATATTCTTTAAATTTTGATGATGATAAAAACTAACTCATAAAAAACAAGTTTTTGTTTACTCCCTTTCTTGTTGAATCAGGTTTCGTGCCTACTGCACGCGTCGGGGTTATTACTCATTTGTATTGATTCCGATTTGAAAAAAACCATTAAAATTTCGAAAAACCCAAAATTATACTATTATAATTATTAAAATGTTTTAAATCAGATCATTTTTGTCGTTGCCGCGAGTCTGCCTGCAAAGTTTCAGTTCGATTGGATCATGGGAAAAGGGTTGAAAATCGATCCAAAGTTTTTCCGGCAGACAACAAACCGCAAACGGCTACGAGTTAAAAGAAAGGGAGTAAAAATAGATCTCAGTTTTTTTATTACATTGCATTTCCCGATTTTATAATAATTATTTTGTTAGATTTAAATGATGTTGCGTTTGAAGTGATTTCTTCAAATTTGCCAAAACTGAAAACGTCTACAGTTTTTATAGTTTACTTTATTAATTTTCAGCGAATGAGTTTCCTACCTCATTTGAGAGTATAGTCCGTAAGATCCTGAGGTTGCTGTTCCACGTGGTGGCCCACCTGTACGCCGCTCACTTCAGGGAAGTGGCGTTGCTGAGCCTCCACGCACATCTCAACCTCACCTTCGCCCACCTCACAGCCCTGCACAGGTCATTATACCATTATATTTGTTGTTTATACATACTACCAACTTATCTATTCTCGTTTGAATTCACTTTCAAGTCCACTATGATTTTTTTATGATTGAGTTGAGTGTTGAATATATAACTCAAATGAGTCTTAAATACGCAACTGAATATCGAGCAGAACATATAAATAAGTTTAAAAAATTGATTTGGGCATTTTGAAAATTTTTTCGCAAGTGAAGTTCGTTTGGAGCAAACACAAGTCAACAAGCACTTGATCATGGCGCCCTTGTCTGTTGACAGATACAGACTCAGTTGTGAGTCGAAACTAGTTGGTTTAAACTCAATAAAGTGGTGTAAAACAAAAAGTTATTTTATTTAAAGATAAAATATGATTTTTGGCGCAAGTGGCACAAAATTATTTCGAATAACGAATTGCGGGGTTTTTGAATTATCAGGGTTAATCTATTATGAAATTAACATTTTGGGACTTGTGAGTGGTAAAAATGTTGAATTATGGCGAATTTAGAATTATCAGGGTTCAAATTAACGGGGTTTTACTGTACATATTTATTTATAATTTTATTAGATATTCATATAGTGTAGATATTCAACAACACTTTTATTAAATTAAATTTAATTCAATGGCTTCACATATTTATTTCTCTAAATATAAAATAATGATGGGGTTATGTTACTTATGACTAAAATAGTTTGTTCTGTAGCTATAAAATATGTATGTAGATACCTAATTAAATTGTACACATCTAGTTAAAAACATTACCAAATTTTGGTGACTAGCATCCCAGATACTTATTATACTGTATAAAAAAATAAAACAATATATTCAGTGTGCAGAATGAATTAGGACTATTTGGATATAAATTTCTTAATGCATTGTTGCAATCATCTAAAAATTATATAATTTGAGTAAATTATTCTAAAGGATTAATTTGTGAGCTAAACTTAAATTTCAAAAAGCATAATTATTTAACTAAGCATTTTGTAACTATATTTCGCAATTTAGGTAATATGAAAATTAATAAACACTGTTAAAACATGTACTTTTCATTGAATAGAAATTCTACCATACCATTCTTATGATCTAGTTTTCATTGAAATGTAAAATATCTTTATAAATCTCATAAAATAAAATTTAATGTAACGCAAAATATTTGGTAATTAGAAAAAAAAATCTCTTTATTTCAATTGAAATTAACAGATTTGATTTTCCAGGCGGTTTGGCCTCATAGAACCCAAAGAAACGGAGGTCCTTCGTGACCTGGAGATAGCGCTTCGTTTGACTGATGAGCCTGCAGGAAGGGAGGGGGAGCAACCGGCCCAGCAGCAGGAGGCGGCGTGCGGTACACTAGTAGACGGTGACGCTTCTTTGCGACCCATCGTGGAGCAGCCGGGTGTGCGGCTGGCGACCGCCGCAGCTCCCGCACCCGCCTAGTGGCCGGCCGCGCTGCTGGCAGCCCTGGCCCTGGCGCCCGGACTGCTCGGCGTCTGCTGCCTGCCTTATCACGACCTGTGACCCCCGCAGCATCGCCACCGTGAGAGGACAAACGAACTGAGTTTTGCATTCTGTGATTGGATAGATTGCACACCCGTGAGCTCTATCTACCGTTCACCCTGTTCTGTTACGTTTGTCACGGTACTTGATCCCGTTTATCCCAAACTTGGTAATGTTTCACCAGTGACGTAATGTTTTGCACCAACAAAAACCTTATACCCTAATTTATGTAAGTGTTATTGAAGTAATGCCAATAGATAGGCATTAATAAATTTCACTGACTGGTGAAAAAATTCAGTAATTGCACTGTCCTAATGGTCAGACATGAACACTTTCCTGTAGAATGTGATCAATTGCCAAGCGTCCGGTTAATTGTCAGGTGAAGCAATGTGCGCAAGTTTGCTAAACTTTTATTGTGAGCGACAGAATTGTTGATCTCCTAATTTTTCAATTCAAATTCTATTCACTACGTTGTAGACCTTAGAAGGAGCTATTAGACCTAGCGGCCTAAGGAGCTATTAGCCACTGAGCCTTGCCACTTGTTGTAGCCTCGTGGGTTGCTATCGTAACAATCTGTGGAGGGGTGAACTTTCTGCCCTTTTTAAACATACCTGACAGGAATAACTAATGTCTCATTTTCAAATTGGTACACTTATTATTTCTTATTAAATCATCAAATGGTTCTCTCTTCTGAACGTGCAACATGTTTAATTTATATTAGGTATACTCTTATGATTTTGGACAAGAAGGCTTTACTAAATTAGAGATGTTGTTGATTTGTGACCCTGTCAGTGTATGTGTGGTGTTGGTGGTGTCATTTTTAAGTATAAATGGGTATTTTTTATTTTATTCACAATCAGAGAATTGAATGTGTTAACATTTTTTCTTAAAAAATATATTTATTGAAAAAAAAAATTCTTAAAAAAGTGTTAAAAAGTGAGATGCATATTCAGAACTGACACCACCTTCACGGTCTATTATTTACTTTAAAAAAATCTCGTTTCTGAAATGAGCTAGTGTGATATATTGATTTAATTGCTTAGAAAACCTTCCATGGTTACTTATCTAAATACTAAAGTTATATATTTTAATTAAATGTAATGTTTGCCTATGAAAAAGATTTTAAAAATTAAAAGAATGAAACGTTATGATAATGGTAAAAGTCTAAATCTATGTAAGTTGAATTTATATATAAATATATATAATTAGATGTAAATATGTAGTGTTGAAAATATATTATAATGAATGTTCACCATTTGGCCAGCGGGCCGAGAGCAGAGGGCCGCGGAGCTTAGTGCCTGAAACATGACCTTGGAGCTGCGACCGTGCGCGGCCATCACTGCTGCACTCAACAGTTCTCCACCGCGCCATGACACAACAAGCAACACTCAATTGTCAATATTTCACTTGTCAATGAAAACAATTCATTATAAATCAATACCTTGCATTGAATAAACTATGAATTCCACTAAATAAAGGGGAATTATCTAAAATATACATATTATTATTTTTATCTAAAAACGTATTATCAAAAGTGACCTTTAGCAGATTGGCGTGAATAACAGTATATTTATTTGTCAGATTTTAAAAGTTAAGGTATTTTGTCGATTTTAGCAAAATCATATTGAGAATTAATTATATTTCAAATAATTGTTTGATATTCTTAAAATGTAGTGTGGCAATCAGAATTATAGATGGAAACCACAAGAATACATTTGTTGGTTCAATATAGAGGTGGACCTAGTCCTTGTACTTAAGTATTATAGTGGCTCCTTGTAGTTTAGCAATGCATCGGTATTTAGAAAGGAATTTGCTTTTTACTTTCAATACTAAAATAGAGTAATAACCAACACAGTAGTGAGAGTGTGTCACTTGAGCATGCTGAATGCTCAACTTGCTGAAATTATTTATTTTTGTAATTGAATAAAAATTAGATAATTTTCTATGTATTGCAAATCTCGCACCACCGCTATACCTTGATGAGTATTTACCTTATTCCTCATTATACATAAATGGTTATTGCTGGCCGGTGCAGGATTAGCTGCAATACCACCCGAGGTGATTGAGTGATCCTGATAAAGAATATATTTATAGTATGTTTTTATCATCGTAAATATTTCAATTATACTCTTCAGATCCTCCCATAGAAATGTACTTTAAAGTGTATTTTGTCACCTACGCTCATGATCTCTTTACTAACGTGATAATTCTGGTGGGAATATTACAATCTGTCAATTATTGTACATTGTAAATTTATTTTGTAAATGTTACGCCGTGAAATAATTTCACGCTTCAAAATAATTTTATTTAGGTTTGAAAATTATTTTGTTTTTTCGACATATGAAAAGTTTATAATCACATCTCGCAAATTTTAAATAACGTTCCGATGTGAATTTGTAAGCTTTGTAGCGTTAACATTTTTGGTTGTTCCTTATAGCTTTGAATTTGTTTAGTTGTTTAAATTGTAAAGATTGTATTAGTTGCATTGTGATCTGTCTTGTAGATGATTATGTGGTAAGCGCAGGTTTTGTAAATAATGTGTTGAATAAGTTATTTTATAAATTTATATTCGACAATGTGGCAATTCTTTTATCAGTGCTGTGGAAACATTAGGTAGATGTTCTGAATAATCTAAACTATGGAGAGGAAGAAAAAGATGACATTTTCAGTGATAATATTTATTTTGTACGCTGCTACAGTGCATGGGCATTCTTTCTTGTTGTGAAGTATGATAGGCAATATTGAATATCTACCTTTAGTCATTTTAGTGTTTCATGTGTGTTTTACTCCAAATTTAACTTGACATACGCCTTACATTCAAGTGGTACCATGAGATACACTCTGTGTCTTCACTTATTTGATATCTGTTTTAATGTTGTAGGATTTCCACCTATTGATTACACCAAATAACTGAACAAGAAAATTAATATGCATAAAGGAAATGTTTACCCTCAACATACATGCATTAATGTGTGCCTTCAGTCAACAACATACTTTATTTGGGAAATTGTGCATTTTATTGTGCACTTTTTATTGTTAATTTCGACTTTAGGTCTTCTAAAGATATATATCTAAGTATTTAAAATAATAATGTGCACCTGGCTTTTTAGCTAAAACCTAAATATTTTAAATTTATTTTTGAAATAAAAAATGTACGAAGACAATTTATAAATACTAACACACGCGATAAAACCTGGTTAATTCAAAAATTTATAAAATTGTGCAATATTCAATAAATCAGTTCATGAATACATAGTTCAAATTCATTTTAAATATTTTACAAAATCTTTCTTCCGTACCTATATAAAATTATATATTTCATAAATTTTAAGTTAAATTATTTTAATCAAATATTTGTGCATTACAAAAATAATGAAACTCTTTTTTTAATTCAATAAACTTATATTGCGATTGCTGTATAATTAAAAGGTGAGAATAATAATGCAAATGCTTCACATTAAAGTAAATCAAGTCAAATCAAATGTTTAAATAATCTGGTTTAATCTAAAATACAAAGTATAATTTGTTCCCTTAAATATTGAACTAACCAGGTTCCGCTGTTCCACAAAACAGTTTTAGTTGTCGTAATACAGCCTCCAAAAGTGTACTTTTGTTCTTAACTAAACATTTCTGTTTTTCATGTTTTTGTTCTTTTATTTCTGTATGTGCAATGGTGGGGCTTATTTAACTGAGAACACATTTTCTTACTGTTCTGTTTTTATGGAATATTGTACATAATATTATGATCATCCATTCTCCGTTGTCAATAATCTCTGTAAGTGTTTTTATCAAATGTAAATTATTGTTATTGAAAATGAGAAGTTGTATAAAATGTATTTTTAATAGTTTTGTACTTGAATGCTGTAAAGAGGTTTTTCTATTTCCTAGAAAATATCCGAGCCCTTTATTGGTGCCAGAAAAAAGTGTAGATTAGGATTTTCCAGTGCTTTTTTTTTTCATTTTAATAATCAGATATCAGAAATGTCAATTTTCATTTAAAATAATAAATACATATATTTTTGTAATGCAACATTTTGTTCAATCATTCTTTGGCGATAATATGGATCAATATCCATTCAAATATTAAGTACAAAAAAATATAATCTCTTTTAAATTATATCACCATATGTCCTTGATACTAATCATCAAACCCTCCTTACTTTAATTATAAAAATACAATCTTGCCATTTTTTCGTGTGAATTTTACATAAATAACTGATTCTTGCATGAAGAAATCAGGATGTATTTTTTTTCTAGTTTTACAGAGATTACTGATCAACTTTGAGTGTATTAGTTAACATGAGTGATCTACACCAGGAACTTTATTCCTAACCCTTCATTAACCAGGGCATTAAATAATGCACTCATTCTAAAGCGTTCTGTGCCTTGGTGCAGATGGCACGCACTAGACATGTAAGCTCAGCTTAAAACAGAGTTGTAAGTAACACAACACAACACCATTCTCAACCTTGAGTTAAGTAGTACCCCTGTTCTGATATGCGCTAACCTATATTAATTCTGTATGTTGACGGAAGGGTTGGGAATAAGCGAGCGAGTGTATGTAAACTGAATCCTGCAGTATTGTTGCCACCAGTGAGCAGTGGGCATTCAACTTATATTGTTATTAAAAGTTTAAGCTAACTGCTCAAGCTATGCAAGAAAATTTGTAGCCAATCTGTTCTGTAAAAATAAATCTAAAATAAGATGTTAAAATGTGGTGTATTCATTTTATACATCTCCACCTACCTGCATGTATAGAAACGACTATAGATATCTTAAGGATGTTATCTTCCTCATATCTTTACTTAATATCGTGTTATTGCCATATTTAATAACAAAGGTTGGTAATACGTGTTATACATATATACATAACTTAACTACGTAAATATAAATTCTGAAAAAGTCTTTTTGGCAACCTGGAATTTGGATCTACTGTACTTTTCTTGTCTGAACTTTCTCCAGCTTCCTGAAAATTTTTATTAGACGTTAGAGTAAAGAAAGTTCATTCTGCTTTGAAAACAAACAAATGTCTCAGTTCAAGCTAATACATATAAACAAAACTTTAAAAAAAGTTCTCATACTTTTCTTACAATGTCTAAATTAAGTAGATCATTATAAACCAAAAGAAACAAGTGCATATATACATAAAAATTTAGAATATGGTTTTTATTTTGGACAGGTAAATGAGCTGTAAATTCTTCCATCTCTTCTTCTTCTTCAGCCTTCATCTCTTCTTGGATATAGGCCTCTCCCATACCCTTCTATCCTTCCTTGTTATTTGCTAATTGTAGCCATTTCTTTCCCCCCACAGGGGTTATGTCGTTGACCCATCTCTTTTGTGGTCTTCCGAAGCCTCTTTTATTTTCCCAAGGTCTCCACTTCAGAACTCTGTGAGTCCATCTCGTAGCATCCTGCCTTGCAACACGCCCTGCCCATTGCCATTTTAGCTTTGCTACACTATCCATGATATCCACTACTATAATTCTGCGCCTAATTTCATCATTTCTTATTCTATCTCTTAGCCTTATTCAGGGCATGGATCTCTCCATGGATTGTGGCGTGCATTTGAGCTTTTCTACACTTTTCTTTGTAAGGACCATTGTCTCCACTCCATACGTCATCATAAGTCCTTCCATACTCAAGTTAAAACACAAATATCAAAGGACAATCCTACAGTCACATATTCATTAAATGAAACATTGTGAAACTTAAAATATTTTCAACTACATATTATGAATTTCCACATATGTATTAACATATTGTACGTACATAAGGATGCAAAATTCCATTTTTGATGGAGAGTTAATCAACCAAGTGCTTTTCAGAAATGGTTGAAATAATAAATAATTTGTCGTAAGAATACTACAGATGGTTTAAGATAGGTGGAAAAGAAAAACAAAATTATCCAAAGGAAAGTTGGCCACCATTTGTTGTTTAGGTAAATTATACAGGGTACTAATTATTTTGTAACAGTTGAAGTACTTACATATTATCGAAAATTGAACAATGGTGTAAATAAGAAGGATTCACAGCATGAATTAAAGATTGAAGAAGCATTCCATAAGTTCAATGCTAACTGTAAACATTTTCGATTATTCCATCCAAACATGACGAAATAGAATAAATATTTAGTCAGATTTTTTCACAAGTAAGAACTGCAAATATGTCAATATCGGGTATTTTAATAATAGAAATGTCACGTTCTTTGTATTAGTGTAATATATTGCGTTTTCAAAATGATTTCTTGAAATATACAAACATACATAACTTTTTCATAAAAGTAATGGCTTCTTTATGAGTTAAGATTTTTGGCGAATTTTGCAATCCGATAGTGAGTTTTTGTTTCCTTGAATTTTGAATAAACAGTATTCCGCATAATTCAAAATGTTTTTTGGGTCCCTTCAATAAGGAATTAATGAGTTTCTACTGTATATGGATTATTTAATATTTATAAATATTATATATTTAAATTATTTTCTTTTCAAGTCACTTCAATAAAATAATGTATAGAATAATTCTATACATTAAATAATCTATTTTTGTATTTTAGAATAGTCTACAGGTACTTCACTTTAATGTTTTTCCTAAGAGTTTATAATACAATGGTGGTGGCGTGGCCAACAGTATTTCAACTAAGCCGTTTAATCGCCTGTGGCGTATCATCCCTGCCGCATACCAGCCAGATAAATTATTCAAAATGGTGACGTGTTCTGTCAAAAATGCTTCTTTATGCTCTAATAAACTATAAAAACCAACAAACAATACAGCATTTCACCAGTTACAAGTATTTTTTAATTGTTAAATTTTTCAGCTATTAAAATGTAGGTAATTACACATTTTAAAAATGCGTTACTTCTAATTTTTACTCTCTTTATATTTACTCGTGGCGTCTGCTTGCTTGCTTGCCGTCGAAAAAACTTTGGATCGATTTTTAACCCTTTCCCGTTCGATCGAGCTGAAAGTTTCCAAGCAGACTCGTGGCGACGATAAAGAAGATCTATCAAATTTTCGTTAAAAAATAATAATTATAGTATAGTTTTGGATTTTTCAAATTTTTAATGGTTTTTTCATACAATTCAGTAAGTTGTATGGAGATTCCGACGCATAGAGTAGACACGAATCCCGAAAATGAGAAAGGGAGTATTGTAAAAACTTGGTTTTCATGGGTTACTTTTTTATTAATTAATTATTTACAAAAATTAATAAAGTAATTGTGTAGTACTATTAATTTGTCAAACAAATTGAAAAATATATACCAATATAGAAACAAAACTTTGAAAAGACAAAGATAAAATATTTAAAAAAATATAGAAAAAAGTTTGAACAAAAATTAGCATTTTTACTAATCCCCTCCAGCAATATTGGCATACCTTGTATTCACGTGTATCCCTTCTCCATTACCGCGCACGGCCTGAAACAGGCGAAGTCCCGTTAAACGGTGCAGCAGCCGCTATATTAAGCCCGTCGCTATGAGCGGCATGCAGTTGATACAACTCTATGATCCTACCGATTACATACGCAGCACTAACCTTCAGCAATACTCCAGATACAAAATACAACATACCTATTACAAATTATACAAAAGAAATTATAAATACTTAAAATCTTATATAAGACCTCACTCAGAACAAACATTAAAAAAATGCACCATCATCACAAGGTGGACGCAATTAAACAATGCTTTCATAAACTATCAGTAAACTTTCACAAATCATGCACCTTCCTGCTACAAGAAAATCCTCTCATCTGTAATCTGGGGTCTTACGAACATGATATTAGTCTTCTACCTTTCAGATACAAATACAGATTGCCCCGTCATTACTTCATGAAGCAGCAAAATGCGCTTGATCCTCCGGACTGAGTGCAACAAGGCAGACAGCGTCGACTCGTACACCCAAATTATGATCTGTATATAAATAAATATTATTTAAGTTGTAGTTGCGTAATTTACTATAACTAATCAATATATATTATAGATGTCTCACAGAGACGAAAACTGTATTTTTTTATTCATTGATTAATGATGTCCTTGTGACAAAATCCAGTACTGTTCTGAAAAATTTGGACATACTTAAAATTAGCTAGTTTTAATATTGTAACAAGGCGGCACTGTACATAAAGTGTCGCGCCTAATTAATTTGAAATTTTTAAATATCACGTAAAATGTTTAGTGGGTTTTTTTTTTAATTTTTTACCCTTTCGAATTCATGTAAAATTATAAAACATGATATTTATTACAAAAAATATTTTTGTAAAAGTGTCAAAGTCATAGAACCGATGCACTTGTAGAAGTAGAATAGGCGGTCTAGCCGCATGTAAAGTACTCAGAGTATCGTACTCTAAGGAATAAAAAAAAAAATCGCCGCTCGCAGTTGATCCCAGACCACGGAACAAGAGGCTCAGGGTATCCGCAATTGGAGAAGTGATGGGGAAGGAGTGGCCTTGAGACCTACCGTTGAAGGAGAAACGTCCTTATGGTATGAGCCAATCTGAGCAGTGAATCCAGCGGCTCCTCTGCCTTGTCTGGTGCTTGTGCCCCGCACACTGTATCTCTCTATTCTGTGGCGCACTGTTGCAAGCTCCAATGACCTCCGCCTGTATGGCGTCGAGCTACCCCCTCTACGCGCCTGCGCCCGTTACCCGCTGACAGCGCCCGCTACCCACTGCGCGGCTATCGGCCAAGGTCGATGTGCTGCCATGGCCGCCAGGACGCCTCGCATTGAGACACACCCGCTCCGCGAGGTTTCCGCCGCCCACTTGCGCTGCCGTCCACTGTGCCGCCGCCATCCACTGAGTTACTCCGCCCATCCATCCGAGTCCATCCGCCGGTTACTGAGGCGGAGTTTGACAATATCTTTAGGAACCTAGGTCCAGTAATCCATAATTGCCAAGAATTGAGGGTTGCAAAAGGTGACATAGTGAACGTGATGAATACCTGTGTTAGAGCGGGGATTTTCCCCGCCATATGGAAGAAGGGTGTGCTCTCTGTCATACCCAAAGAGTATAACAAGTCTAGGTCTGATCCAGGGGCGTATCGCCCAATCACGCTCCTTCCAGTATTCGG
Organism: Agrypnia vestita; assembly: GCA_016648135.1. Taxonomy (NCBI): domain Eukaryota; kingdom Metazoa; phylum Arthropoda; class Insecta; order Trichoptera; family Phryganeidae; genus Agrypnia; species Agrypnia vestita. Next base: position 55,340 of record JADDOH010003270.1, on the reverse strand, counting down.
GAAAGTCACTTAAAGATTGTTCACAGATAGTTTGTCACATAAAATACTACAGATTATTCAAAAAACAGTTTGCCACATTAAAACATAAAATTTTAATAAACAATACGCATAAAACTAGTCTTAGAAATATTATAAATTTAGGTTTAAAAGATTTTGCTATAAAAGTATATCAGGAAAGTATTGTCACACGGTAGCGTAACAATAACACGTCCACTGACGGCAGGCGCCTGGACTGAACTTTTTGAAGAGTTTGGTAAAAACAGATAGAATTCTAAGAAGTAATGCAAATGAAGTTTACCAAATTTTTCGAATTAAATTTACTTTGCTCTCAACTATTGGCAGCCAAGCCCCCCCTGAAGATGAATAGTGTGATCTGTTCGAAACGTCGGGAGTACAACGGTCCTTCTTAGGACCAACTGACGCGGGATAACCGAGAAAATTTACCTCTTATATTCAACCCGTGAGAATCTCAAATTTAACATTTCGTTCTCAGGTAATAAGAGGCGATTCCGTTATTTCATGCAAAACACAATAGAGTTATTGTTAATATATTTTAAATATGTTTCTATGTGAAATACGTTAGGGTCAATCGGTTAATGCATACCCATCCCAAATACGATCCTATATTTGTATTACCTTCTTTACTATGCAGGTACTTTTTTAATGTTTGTTTTGACTATACATCAGATGTTTTGACTCTTGACAGTTTATTTTCTATGGTGACTGCCATGTCTGACAAGTGACAGAAAAGAATAGACATAACCAATAACTTTCTGAGATAAAATGACAGCGGGGACTGCATGCGGTTGTGTTATTGTTTTAATTTTGTAGCTTTTTATCTTTACTTTGTATTACGTAAGCGTTAATAGTTTTATCCAGTATAAATAATGTTTTCAAAGAAAATACCTGGCACGAAACCTTCACTTCAAAACTCACAACTGCTTGTTTCTTCTGGAATACCATCATTGGATCATGTAGTTGGTAAGTTCTTAATTTACATATTCCATATCATCAATATTTCCTTTCCAATGATATAATTCACTCGATGTTAGAAAAGAATTTCTTAACCTGTTAATTGCCGCCAAAATCCCACTTCAACATAATACAGGCAAAGGCCTAACATTTTCTAAATTTTTGTGATTTTTATTTTTACGAAAAAACCTTGAAAACATGTGTATGTAAAAAAAACACACGAAATAAGTTAGGAATGTTCAAGTAGCACAAATATTCCTGACTATAGCTTATTTTCAATTCCAATTAGGGATGGCTAAAAAATATAGATATTTATCGTCGATATATTTTTTCGCGATATATCGAATATCTATATTTTTTTTGATATATCGATATTTTTTTCGCAATGTATATCGATTATTTTCGATAATTTTTAAAAATATCGATTCGATATATATCGATATTTTTTTTTCATTTACCCATTCCTAATTCCAACAATGTTGCCAGGACCCCGCATTATATTTAAATATATATATATTAGGGATGGGTCGTCGACGTATTTACCGTCGACGAAACGAGACCGTCCACGTCCCTCCATCGACGAGACGATCAACTAGTTGAATTCGTCAACTAGTTGACGCGTCAACTTCGTTACGCGGACGTCGCGGACGCTCTATCTAAACATTGGGACGATGGTCAACTGTCTACGGTTCAACGCGACGCTTCTCGACGGCTCAACCGTTGGCTATTTTTATGACGTTAATTTTTTAAATTTAAAGAAGTTCGAAGGAATATAGTTTCGGGGAAAGTAAAACCGCTACTTGTGCTTATATGTAAAAATAAATATTTTATTATTTATTTGTTTACGCACATTATAGGCTTTTACATATTGTTTTATATACTTCTTTCTATATATAATAAAGAAAGAAGTAGGTATACACAACAATATCAGGTGTAAGCAGTAAAATATTAGTTCAATAAAAATAAAATAATTAAACAGAATTGTTTTATTTTATACAGCGCAAAATTGGGAATTCACCGAAAAATCGCACGTGCACATCGCACAAATCAAGTAAAAAATAATAGATAATAGGTAAAAGCTATCTCGCCCTACGATGATTAATTTCAGAAATCTATAAGTCATAGTTCGGTACACAGATCTGCACTCTATGGTAGTGTACTTTAGAGTTGAAATGAAATTACCCGTCGAGCCGTCTATGACGTCTATGGCATCTACAAGCAATACCCTACAAGTCGACAGCGAGAGATGAGAGAGAAATAAACGGAGACATTTTGTCTTGCTCTCGCTCGTTGCTTTGCATTGCGTTAATCTCGAATCGTCCACCGACCACGGCGTCCGCTGTCCACCGTCTACGAATTCAACTAGTCCATGCGATAAACGTAAACGGTCGACGCGTCGATGCAACGTCAACGGTTGATTTCAACTAGTCCGTCCATTCAACGCCCATCCCTAGGGGGCAGTTGTTTTGTACAAAACACCGCGAGTTGGATAGACGCCTGCGCTCGGGGCTGAGAGTAATAGTGAGCCAGTGTTATACCTTTTTACCTTATAGTAATCCTTATTAGTGAGGTATTGATCGCTACAATGAGTATATATAATATTGAGTCGCCTGTGCGCTTCAGCTCCGCTAATATTATTGATCAATAATATTGATAGTGTACAGGCGTCTCAATAGTAAAATCCATCGCACGTTTGAATATTAAAATGCGCGTAGCGTAGCGCGCCCGCAGTCGGTGCCAGCGGCCAGGACGAATGCTTCCCCGGCACATTCGCGTGTCGGCCATTACTCAAACGGCAGATAGAAGCGAATCGGCAATTTATAACGCGGGCCCACCGCGGCTCGCATTTAGCGACACGGTGTTTACAAATTGCCCTCGTGTTAATCCCCGCCACACCTTTCAGCGGGTCGCTTTGGATTTGCTGCCAAATAAAAGTTGATTTAGCCGCGCGGCCCGGAATGCAAATGGCCGCGTGATTTATCTCGCGGCTGTCGGCCGGCCGGGCTTGGCGCGTCACATTTTAAACTAATTTCTACATTAGATTCGCCTCCTGGATAACTAAATGTACAGAATACAAGTTTGCGGACTACATCACTCATTTTCAGAAGATTAACTGGATGCTGTTCTGTAATAATGTGTTAATCCTTTGCAAAATTATTATGAGATTGCGTAGAAATAATGATAACAAAACAACAATGAAAACAAATTATTGGGACATGTTTGTAATTGTAAATTATCGGTTACATAATATTAGTTTATTTAATTTTTATAGATTTATCCCGTTGGCTTTTAGGAATCTTGTTAATAATTTTGAAGTGATTTGATCATTGGAAGATAATAGGGTTGGGATATTGATGGGTCCTTCTCCATTACTAACAGAATTGAATCATTTACCCAGAATAATGTTTATCTCACATTCAAGTAAATTTCGATTACTAAAATAAGGAAAAAAACACGAATCCACACACCCCAGTTAACAACGAAGAAATTTAATACTTATTTAGAAGCAAGAATATTCCATAGGGGTGAAACGCCGAGAAAAAAGAAGTAAATTATCGGTGCATTGTTATATAATACTCGTAGGGACGGTAAAAATACTATTGATTTGTTTATAACCATTTGAAATTATTCGTAGTGGTTACCCAATTTATTAATTGATTACTCAGTAACCGTTATTTGAGGTTTATATCTAACTGTGTCCATGATGCATAAGTGATTTTTCGTAATTCGACGGGCGACCATCAGTACTAGACAAAAGTTAGATCTCGGTTACAAATTATCAGTACATCAGATACAAATCTTAAATGACAGCACAACCATGTGCAACCGTTTAAAATAACGTTAGGTAAAGGTATTACAATAATAAGGTGTTAGTAGTAGGTATGTATGTATTAAGTACACAAGAAAACTTCTTAATCTTATCAAACGATCAACACGCGTATGATGAAGGATATGAGGAAATGACTTTCAAGATCGGAAATTATTGGAAAATTTTTTAGGATAAGATAATTTCGTTGGTTATATACCTACTACTAACACCTTATTTTTACATGCCTCAATTATTTTTGACTGTTTCCAAGTTTTCGGACCAAAGTTCCAAGTCCAAACCAAAAACTATTCCAAGTTATCCAATTTTAGACTAACATTATACTCACAGGAAGTACAGAAATACTGAAAGTTTCAGAGCTTTAGCTAGTCGCGAAGTTGTTTATATTTCGATTATAAAATCTGGAGACAAACAAACAACTCAAGCTAAATAAAAACGAGTAAAGAGAAAAAAAAAATCTTAATTCTCTATAGGTCCTGCTTAAAAGTTGAAAACTCTCTCGCAAGTTACAATGTTGCAGAACGCTATGCAACTGGCTGGCAACGCCGTCACGACCGGAGGTGATCACGAGTTAACGTAGCAGGTGCTTGCTGAACAATGCTTGAGATCTGTACCTATAAAATTACAAACACACAAGCCTCATATATATAAACCAATATCCGTGACACGTAACCTTCGTCGTCAGTAATATAAGTATGTACATTGCAAATGATGCTATGGTAAGATGTACGTATGCGTTACAGCGATCGCTTCGATCGTTATTTCCGCCTCCAAAGTCAGATAAAATGATGACTGCTATCCAGAAACACCAAAAAATAAGTGTACAAAACGCTCATTAGACCAGTGCTCACATATGCAGCTGAGACATTTGGAACAGAAAATGTCTTCGACGTTTTTGAAATAAAAATAATGAAGCGTATCTTTGGACCGATCCTAGATAATGATTCGCACAAGTTGAGCTCTATACTTTGTTTACGGAGCTAAGCTCACGTCATTAAAAATTGGGAAGACTTCAGTGGCCGAGTCATGTGGAGAGAATGACTGAACAGTAAGCACCAAAATCCCTGCTGAACTAAGTCGAAGGGGCTTAGGAAGGTTAAAACTAAGATGGAGCAACGATGTCCTCAAATACATATCTACTTTGGAGATTCACGACTGGAGAGAGCTAGCACAAGACCGAGATGGGTGGAGGAAGGCTCTTGAGGAGGGAAAGACCTACCAGGGCTTGTAGAGCCTTCAGTGATGATGATTGTGTGTTACAGCTTTTGCATATATTTCTAGTGAAAACATTTTTTCGGTGGTGTTCCGATGAAAACAAAATTTGCGGTTAGTGAGTTTTACCTCTAAAGGGATGATATATAAGGTATTGCAATAATAATTTTTATTGTAACACCTAATACAATAATAAGTATTATTGTAATAGTTAGGTTAAGTTAATAATATCCGGTATACAAGGTTGATATGCACATAAAAAATGAATAATGAATAAGAATCTTTTTCACGCAATAACTTAAATCTTAAATTATTATTATAAGAAGTCAATCTCAATCCGGAAATAGACAGACATCTGTCATGATCTGTCAAATTTAATTTTCGGACATTTCGGAAACCAATATAATTTCACTAGTAAGATATCAGTTAATATATTTTTTTCTAGTTTGTATTAATTTCTATTGGTGAAAATCTGCTTGAATATGGTAAGAATGACCTTGAATATAATTTCACTAAATTGCCAGTGAAAATCCAGAAATCCAGATTTACTGTAACATCCACACTCCACACATACACGCACGCACATCGGCTTACTTACTCTACACCTGTCAAGGGGTATGGAAGTGTGAAGAGTACGGTGATGTATATCTACACACTATCTAAGTATTGGATTTTAGGGTTAGTCTACAACCTTATTTGTTTTACACTTTTTCGAATCCGAATCTTCAAAATGATTATTTAAAAATTGAAATAAATATTTGACTAGCTACTGCAGATTTAGCACCTCTAGGTAGCACCTGATTTAGCAGTTGACTACCGATCGGCCTTTGTATTCATGCGGTAGATGATTGTAGAATTATTTTATTTAGAAAGTGCGTAAATTACGTTTTTAAAATCTGTACATTACATTACAAGCTCTTATTTAACTTCACTCGTCTTAATTTAACGCCATAAAATTTCGTAATCAATATTTAACCCACTTCTTGACCAACAATTGCTCGAAAATTTGGCAGAGTAACGTATTCGGATGACAATATAATAATAATCATTCGTTAGTTTTACAAAATCAGTTTAATGACATTGTACATTAGGGTGGGCCAAAAATAATTTTTGTCATTTCATAAGGGGCACATCGATAAAAAGGTGCCAAATGGTCTCAAATTAAGATATGTAAAATATCATTACATTCTGATAAGTCTAACTGCCTCCGGATTGATGACGATTTTTCTTTTTTTTTCGAGATATGTTTTCATTAGGATTCCATACCAATAAACTTAACTTTCTTCAGGCGTAGACAATGTATATCATGATTGCGAGTATGAGGGGTTAGTGGGTTCGGTGTGGGAGAGTTGAGGAACACCTAAGGCGTACGTGCGCCCTGTTCACATATTTAGTCAGTCTCAGTATAGCTCTGGCCGCAATTATTCGAGGTTGTGTCGGGCTCGTTTTCCTTATTTCTAGTATGGTTCGTACACGTCAAAAGCAGATATGTCCGTTGTTTGGTGATTCAAGTGATATTAAAAGTAATATGTTACCAACCTACGAAGATGTTATAAAGTTCTGAGTGGAATCGGCAAAAGATAAAACGTGATAATGAAACTAATAATGAATCCACTTACTTAGGAAATAGAGAATATTGTCGTTGCAAAAATTGAAGAAATATAGTCAAGAGCTTCTATTCCTACTATTCAAAAAAAACGACGAAAAGTGATGTTGAAAAGGTATCATCTGAAATTCAACAATCTTTGAAAAACCAGCCTCAAATACCAAAGAAGAAATTAGAAGAATTTCGCCGTACCAGTTAAATATTGTTTGACATTTCTTCTTGTAAGTGTAAGAATATTTACGAATGCATTTGCACTTGCTCCAGCTTCTGGCACATCGAAATGTATAGACCAAACAATCACCGATTTTTTTTTTGAAATCAGAAATATCTATGCAGTCTTTGGTGGCTGTTGCATGTGATGGAACTAACCTAAACGTTGGTATGTATGGAGGTGTCATACATCTGCTTGAAAACAGATTAGGTAAACCGTTATAGTGGATTATCTGCTTACTTCATATGAATGAAGTACCGTTTCGGCACTTATTTCTACATATTGATGGTGGCACATCGGGACCCAAAACATTTTCAGGGAGAATCGGTAGAGATCTAGAAGTATATGAAAAAAGGCCCATTGTTCGATTTCAACGTATTTCAACAGAGTTACCCGAGTTTTCTGTTCAAGGTATTAGCACTGACCAAACATATTTATATATGTTTGGTCAGTGCTAATACATTATATCCTGTATTTATTCTGAATAGTCTCAGCGATTGCAACAGGCATATTTCCTAAAGATTTAGTTAACAAATCGTCAGGCAAAATGTCTCACGCCCCATAGCTAACTCATCCTAATCGAATTCTGCGTTTGTATGTTTTAATCCTTCTAAAAACTTAGTAATTCTTGCTACGTATGTCGTCAAGGCTTACGCCCCAACATGGTTTGCTATGAAAATTCACCCTTCCTGTAAATATGGAGCACGGCACCTTCAAACTCATCACTGCAAGAGGATATTTGTCCACGGAACTGAAAGCCATAATAGAATCTGTAATTCAATGAAACAGTTACTTCGCACACCCTGAAAATTTATTAATCGCAATTTTGACTGACTTGTTTCAACTACCTAATATAAAATTGGATGCATCATCTTACACAGATCTCATTGACTGGCAGGAGAATATATCCGATCCATCAACATTGAAATCCATACCTGATAAAAACGTCCAACTGTTCGTCGTTCAAAAGCAGAAAGAGAACTCATTACTATGCCTGCCATGCCGCAAAAAAGCCGTTGAAAGAGCAGACTATGACAGAAGCTTCAGCCACATTGGGCAAAAAATCTGAGAGAGGAGGCTTCATAAAAAAACAAATATTATCTCGGAAAGCCATGCCAAAATTCGATAATATAAAAGATTTTTCGGCTGTTTCAAACATTATAAAATATAATTATATTAATGCTATTTTTGTAAACATTTACTTGTTATAAATAAATTTAACTCTTACAAGTATATTTCGTTTTATTATTTAACTTTTTATGCATTTTAAACTTTTTAAATCTTGTTTTAAGACTCGTTAAAAATGAGATTTTTTTCCAAAATATGTGTTCTTTAAAATCAATCCGGAGGCAGAAGATGATATCCCATTGTAATGAAATTTTTTTTAAATTTTTTTTTTTTTTTTTTTTTTTTTTTTTTAATTTTTTTTTTTTTTAAACTAAGCTAAAAACATCATTTAGGACCCTTTTCTTGATGTGCCTAATAGAAATCATAAAAAAAAATTTCTTCATACAACGGTGGCCCACCCTATTGTACATACTGGTGATATCTGTCGGTTTGTTTTATTAATAAAGTGACGTTTGAGTTTTAAGGTTAAATAGCATTCGAAAAATTAATTCAATTCAAATTGATTACAAGGTTTAATGTGGCGAAGACTAAAAAGTAAAAAATGTATATACCCAAATAAAAAACCAATATTTTATAAAAAAATATTAAAACGGAGAAAACATATGTTTTTATCTGTAACAGTACTAAGAGCGACCATAGTATATACGTTCGTTAAAAAAATCAAAAGCGTGGGAAGCTTTTTTCAAACTTTCTATTACAATTTTTTAATAGAAATGTGAACACGGAATACTATTTTCAAATTAAACTAAACGCTTGTGCTGTGAAAATAGGACTAACTTGCTGGTGTCCTGAAATGGGGCTCGAACCCCGACCATTGGATCACTAAGCGAGAGTCGTAACCACCACACCAACAAGCTACAACATTAGTTGGTATTTTTAACACATACCTACCACTGCTATTATCCGCTCCACGCTTTTTAATTAGTAGTAGTTTTATATAACCATATTTTCTTTTTAATATTTTTTAGTTTTAGCTAACCAGCTAAGGGATTAGTGCTTTTATGTTGGCTTTATGGGATTTATTTACGTCTGCCCGAAGCGTTGATTTTTCTTTGTATGACAAGGTGCAGTGTCTCATAAATCTTGGGAAATCTCGTGCCATCTCCAAAACACCAAAGCTAGTTTACTTGTCTTTCTTCATCCTCATTAGGACGGTGTCATTTATTATCAGAAATGTTCTATGGGCACTGGAAAGTAAACAGTGATGGTTAAAATCGTAATTTTAACCGGTTACACAATAACCGTTATTTGAGATTTATATCTGATTGTATCGATGGTTGGCAACAGATTTTTTGCGGACAACTATTGGTGTATTAGACCATATCAGTAAAACCAATCATCCATATGATCAAATAAAAATCTCAGTTGTTGTGCATACAGGGTGTCTCGTAGCTAGTAGCAAAAACTCTGTGGAGCATTGTTCATGAATAGAAAACATTCTTTATATTTTGTGTGAAACATCGACATGACACGAAGTTTTGGATATAAGTGACATCAAAGTTTTATTTATAATGCAAAGCTTTGATATCGTTTCTATTCGTATTCATTTCATCCAAAATGTGAAAAATATTTTCTATTAAAAATTCAATGAAGAAGAATCCCCAGAAGTTTTTGCTACTGGCTACGAGACTATACCACTCGTTCTATTGATATATTAACGCCTCCCTCAACATTCTGAAGGATTTCCAAATTTTTATCTTTTTAGAGGTTAATTTGTTGTACAACTCCATTGCCACATACATATATACATTAGGGTGTGTCACTTTGTATGGCGTAAAATTTTTATTTTTTATGTGTAAACTTAATAGTTGTCAAACGTTGCATTGCATTTATAACTATACAAAAATGCAAAAAAAGTTGCAATTCAAGCATACTTTTGGCTCGTTCTAGCGAGCCAAATATTCTGAAAATGTTGGTTTTTAGTGATTTTTCAGAGGCAATAAAAGTGCTGTTTTCTTCTACATAATTTTTATCAGATTACTTAATTTCGTTAATATATATAGATACATATATATAATCCTATATATATACTATATATCTATATATAATATAATTATATATATATAGATATATATATTAACGAAATTAGTAATCTTAATATATATATATATATATATAATGTTTATCTATATATATATATAGATAAACATTGGCATAATTTTCCTGGAATGCTGCTTGGCTGCAATAAAACCTTCTCTAACTTTTTACCCTACGACAGAACCTGCAGCTACAGTCGTCAATTTAAGGCATCCACACATTTCCCTGCCACACACAGTCAGTAGATTTCTTTCTACTCAGGGCAGTGGCAGGGAAACTTGGGAAAATCGAATATTCGGACATTTCGTTCGACGAAAACTGTCCTTAGCTCTTCACTTTATAAGTAGCTCAAAAGCTACTTATAAAGTGATGTTCAGTCAGTATAAGTTTCTCATCCTGCCAGGAAATCATGTCGTAATAATGATCTCTCTCAAAATTGATTTGTGGTATCACAAAAGATCTCGATGATTTTTGCGAGGCACGAGCTTTTAAAACTCTCGTTTACCTTGTTTTGTTGTCATTTGTCAAAATTCGATGCCTTCCTGATATCACTCAGTGTAACCGAAGCAATAGCATCGCCTGCTCTGTGCGATACGCCATAATGATCACATACTTCAGCCAACTTTTCGAATTATTTTGTATTTTCTCAATTTTCTCTTCCTTTAACTATATTGCTAATGCTTATGCATCTGAAGGTTCTTTGGTCTTTAAGAAATGGGCGGTCTTTAATCGGAACAGTTTTATTTTTTCCACATTTACAAGAAGAATAATCTTTGCATTTTCACGCAGCAATGTCAAAAAGAATTGTTGATTTAGTTATAAAGTTTTCTATTTTATCTAAATACGATTGACTTTTGGTACTTTGTTGAATTTTTTCGATAGTAGTCTATACTTTTTGCAATATGATAATAGAAACTGGATCACAATGCTTGCATTTTTCCAAACTTCAAGAACGGTTCGAGCCACTTGAGAAGTGATGACTCTTGCTTGTGGTTCTAAACTACTTGACTGTTTCATTTCATGACGCGCCCACTCATAATGTCTTAAAACATCTCCATAAGTTGGTAACATAGTACATTTGAATTTTACGGGATATTTCTCAAAAATACGTAATTTCGTACGACCTCTGGTTTCTTTTGAACTTGACGGATTCGATGCCATTGTGATTCGTTCCATGAATGAATTAAACACTTAAATTTATTACGTATATTATATAGAAACTTTACGACGGTTGAAAACAAGTAAGCAAACAAACACAACCGTTCGGTATGGAGTTTTGTTTATCACTGACGGTCTAACCTAACGAGGCGCGCATAACGGGAGTGCGACCCGAAAGAAACCGAAATTGCCCGAACGAAGGTAGGTACAGGCGGACCTCGACTTTCGAACATTCGACTTTCGCACAATTCGCTATTTCGCACATTGTCACGCTGTGGGGTAAAGATATCCCCCTCTCGCTCGCTTACAAGAGAGTGGAATCCTGGTATCACTTGCATCTTGCTTCCTTCCATCACTTTGCTTGTGAGCTAGCTAGGATAGAGATTTAATCTTGTGCAGGAATGAAAGATAATAATTTACCATTTAAAATATTGTTAACCTTAAACAATGCTCCAAGACACCCAAAATCTCTACGGAATTTATACACGGAAATCAATGTTGTGTTTCTTCTTCCCAATAATATCTGCCTTATATAGCCTATGGACCAAACGGTGAAAAATTATATGAGGTCAATAATGACTCAGGCTATCGAGGCAACTGACAGGGAAGGTGGGCCTACATTAAAAGATTTCTGGAAGAACTACAATGTATGAAAGCAGTAAGCAATATTGGAGACACGTGAGACATATAGCATGAACTGAAATAAAAGATGCAACCATGAAAGGTTCATGGAAACAATTTTGTAAATTGTGATGAAACTCCAGAAACTATCACAATTGATATAGTCCGCCTAATGAATGAACTAAACTTAGATGTTACTAATGAGGATGTTAATGAGATGATAAAATCTCATTCAGAACCTCTAACAAATTAATATTTAATTGAGCAACAGGAGTACGCAAATAAAATATATAATGAAAGTGAGGAAGAAGAAGCTGATCAAATCATCAAGACTTTAACAATGAAAAATATGAATGAAGCCTTCATGCATCTTGACAATTTTTTAAATATTATGGAAGATTGTGAACCCAATGGAGAACGAACATCTCGAGTGTGTAGGCCGATCAATAAAGACATAACTTGTTTTAAAATACTATATGAAGAAAAAGAAGAGTGGCAAACAATTAGCTCTTGATAACTTTTTAAGGGAAACACCCGCAAACCGCACTTAAACATGTCTCTTAAACCACTTTAACGCCTCTTAAACATCATATATTTACTTGATAATTAAATATTTTAAAATACATACAATTTTAAGTTTTTTTACTTCCCTCTACTTTCGAACATTCAACATTCGCACACATTTTCAGGAACCAATTATGTGCGAAAGTTGAGGTCCGCCTGTATTTAACTCTAATAGATTATCAAAATGAACTTAAATATGGCGTTATCCTTATGCTGGCTATATTATTATTAGAAAAAAGCATTTAATTACTAATACAATTGGTAATTACAAAAAATATATCGTTCTGATTGGAACGTTATTTTGAAACTTCTTCTATATTTCAAGGCCTTTGAACTAGCCAAAAGTACCAGTATTAAGGAAAACTGTAAATACAGCATTTAATAACATATAAAAATGCAACTTTTGAGAACTATTAAATTTGAAAAATCGAAAGTTGAAAAAAGTGACACACCCTAATATACACCTACCTATTTCAAAACCCCCTTTTTTTGAAAACAACATTTTTCCACTTGTGTCACTGACATTTATATATATTTTGCCAGACTTAAATAAATAATGAGTTTTTTAAAGTCTGGTAAAAAAGCATAACAAAAAATAAATCTTTCTCAAGAAAATAGATTAGTGTTTTCGTTATGAGTGTGAGATACACCAAAATCAGCCGTTGTGACGCAAAACATTTAAGGGGTCTCACCAACTCGAGGCATCAAAAATACATTCAAATTCAAAAAAAATTTTGACGTAACCACTGCACATGTAAAATTCGTTTTATTATAATTATAATAATATTTTTCATTAACAAATTGTTTTTAAAATTTCAAAATGGCGGAGTTATGTTTTGTCCCGCAAAGGTTCTTCTTCGTGACGCAGCAGCAGCAGTGAAAAAAATCTATTATTAGTTACGCTAACCAATGCTGGATGATTATTGTTGCCGGTTAAAAAAAACAAATGGCGAAATCGTATAAAGTAGCGAGAAGTATGGATTGTTTTAAAATACATGCACATAATATTTAATGTGTAGAAATATTATACACGTATAATAATAATGGTCACTTATAAAAATAATGTACTTAATATTTATACACGTTTATTAATTTTTGATATACATATTTGTGTTTCAAAATTGTTTGTAAATTTCGCCATATCTTTTTTTGGTTATGTAAACCCAGCCATAACCCAGCTGTCACAGCTGTCAGTTCGGGAGTTCGGCGCAATTGTCGCTATATTGGAGCTATCACAGCTATGTTGGCGAAATATTTACGTTTTCTCTTTAAACTATTTATCGCTTTAAAAAGCTACTTTTAGTTATAAAAATGTTATATCATAGTGAATGAAATTAATCAAGTCGCGGATTTTAGATTACGGAATCATGTGCAGTACATATTTAACTGTCATATTCATATCTTTCAGGTTAGAATTTCGTGTTTCAGAAGTGATAATTTATATTTTCCAGAACATTAATAATATGAGGACATACAGAACAACGGCATTAAGAACAAATATGTCATTATATTAAAGTTGACCCCAAATCAATTATAAATGGTTATTGCGTGTGTTAATGTGTTTAATACATCCACAGCGACAGTCAAAAATGCAAAATTATTATCGCATAGCAACATAAATATATCGATTTTGTGCGACTTTGTGGTAGATCTTTTTTTAAATTTAGTGCAAGATTATCCTTTTTAAAATGTGAATGTTTTATTTTGATAAATACGAAAAAAAAATTGTTCAGAATTTTGAGAAAATTAGACCACGTTTTTTAACATGATGGCAAAGAGTGTTAATTTGACAATTGACAACTGATAAATTAACTTGAACTATTAATAAATTTTAAAGCATGTTCAAAATATTAATTTTAAAACTCCGCTCTGACTTATTAATAGGTTAGAAATACTGAATAAATGCTTTGTCTTAATTATATCTAAACTATCTGTACACCCATGAAAAAGCACGGGTGTAATTAACAACGACCCTTGCGCGAGACCTGGCCCACGGACTGGTTGCGTGTCACACTCTAATTAACTTAAGTTGTAATCCCAACAAGTTTCGGACGTTCCGGACCGAGAGACAACGAAATTATTATATGTAGATAGCCACCATTAAGACCTATTTGCGCAGTAGCTATCAATTGTCGAGAAGTGACTACCATAACCTACAGCATGGCCTTGCAGCAATCAGACATCGTGCAGTGGCCACCATTGGCTGCGAATCGCCCACCATAGCCGCCATTGGCATCTGCCATTGGCGACAGCCGATTGTAGACACAAATGGCCGCGCAGCGGTCACTGCCACCCGCGAAGCGGCTACTATAGTCGACAACTTTGTCAAGCAGCGAGCAAATAGCAATGGCCGCGCAGCGGCCATTAATAGCCGCGCAGCGGCTACCATCGGCCGTGCAGCGGCCTAGATAGCCGCCCGCAGGGTGCAAGCAACTGCTAGTTAGATTTTATTTGTGCAAATGATATTAGTTGGAAAATTTTTTTTTTTTCTATAAAAATAGAATTAAAAATTCATAATGAGGAAACTTTTAGAAAAAGATCTTACGCAACATAGTAGATATATTAGAAAGCTGTGTGCAATTTATTATCTCCAAAGACCTGAAGATTATCTCCAAAGACCTGAAGAAGGGAGAAAAACGCAAAAGAATAACTCGTTTAAAATTTCACTTAGCACGCTAGCTTTAAATAGCAATTTTAAATGTCAAGGTGGTGTAACCCCTTAATGTAGAACTTGCCGTTGAAGTGTTGCCAGCGGCACCGAAATGCACGTGTTATTTTAATTCTCATCTACACTAAACATGCTGTAATTTATTTTTTTAAAGCAATGTTTTGACGTCGCGTGTTCTATATTTTGACAGAACAGATGGGAACTTTTTGACAATAGTGTTGCGCTTAAACGAGCCAAAATGAATGCGAGGTTATTGTAATAATCCAATGCGTATTAAATAATTAGTAGGTATTTATTTATTTATATGCTTTTGCATGGAAGAAATTAGTAAACAAATTAATAGTGCAGTATAGATATTATAATTAAAATATGTTTAAAAATTTAAAAGTTATGGTTACAGATACACAAAATTTAATTCGTTTCCAATCTTATGCAATCTCTGTAAACATGAATTGTTCATAAAATTAGAGCGAGAAGTATCTACATGATAATTATAAGTATGCAATAATTAATCATGTACACCAAACTAGTGCAATTCACTGTCAAAGGTGGATACAATTTGGAAAAACATATTTATTACAGTTGCTTCTTGAAATTCTTTGGCGTAGTGGGGGAATGCGCAGAAGACGAAATTTGGGTCTCGTTGGTGGAAAGGTAGATGCGCAAACTTCCCCCCACTACGCCGTAGAATTTCAAGACGTTTGTCGGCTACTGTACCTTAACAACAAATGCGTCTCACGCTTTTTTTCGATGAACTCAAGCGAGAGAAGGAGACTTGACGCATTTGAAATGTGGTGCTGAAGGCGAAAGTAACACGACAAAGGGTTCACGGACATTTGGTTCAACGACATAATGACCACAAACAAAATTCCAAAATGTTTTTTACGTTTCCTTAATATTTTCAAGCTACGCCTGTGCAATGAAAATAGGAGTAACTTTTGCTGGTGTCCTGGAATGGGGCTCAAACCACTAGTGATGGGTCCGCTCTGTACTCACTACTACAATGTAGTACTACACTACATTGAAGTGCACACTTCGCACGGTTTGAAGTGTAGTGCACACTACAAACTACAAACACCAAATTTATTGAAAGTATAAACTTCAAATAGTACACTTCACTTCAAAGCGAGCACTACAAAGTACATACACTTTAAAGTAATCGAAAGTATGAGAAACATACTTTAAATAGTGCATTTTTACGTGAAATTTTTGGGAAGTTGATGTAGATATATGAAGAAATCTCTGGAAACTGTAACAATCCCCCCCCCCCATGGTTTGATTGAAAAATTTTGGGACCTATGAAGAAAGCTCGTCAAATTTTTATTTGGGAAAAAATATTAACCCACTAGTACCACATTACTTCATTTCATTAATACTACAATTACTTCATTTCATTACTTCACTTCAAGTAGGTTTTACTACAGTTGTAGTGTACACTTTGTAGTCTTCAAACTGGTGAACGTGTGTGTGTTGTAGTCTTCATTTTGAAATGTAGTTTTTCCCTTCGCTACAAACCACCGACCGCCAAATCATTAGGCAAGCGTCGCGATCGCTACACCAACATGCTACTCACCATTTTGTCACCGTTATCAATTCTTTAATTTATTTAAAACTCTTTCATAAAAAAAACATTTTGTACTTTTGTTTGCGGTCATTATGTCGTTGGATCTAATGTCCGTGGATCTTACTGCCGTTTACCCATCCCTAGTGGCGGCTCGGCGGAATAGTTGCGTGGACGCAGAAAAAGCGATTCGAGCAAGACGGCCCATAGCGCGCGCCAGCTGCGCCGCTCCCGGGTACCACCAGCGCGCGCGATGTGGAGCAGCGCCGTGTGTGGTCCCGCTTGTGTGTGTGTGTGCGCGGCCACCCAGGGCGCCCGGCTGGGTGGCCCGGCGGGCGCCAACCAATTAGGACGGGGGGCTACAAACACAACGGGCTCTCAAATGGGGGCGTTTTTGAACGGTTGCATCTCCGCTCTGGTCGGCTTCGACAATATTGCATTAATATGCGAAATGTTTCGTAATTATTATTACCGAACCGAGCCCGCTTACGTGATCCGAGGGGGCAGGCAGAGAGGGTGGACCATTTATTCACACAACTCAATTACTTACTTACAGTAGCCGGCAAACATCTTGAAATTTTACGGCGTAATGGGGGGAAGTTTGCGCATGTACCATTCCACCAAAGAGACCCAAATTTTGTCTTCTGCGCATTCCCCCACTACGCCAAAAAATTTCAAGAAGTTTGCCGGCAACTGTACCATCACGCCGTTTCTCCTTGGGCGTAGGCAGAGAGGATAGAGCGCCACACTATTCTGTTCTGACATACAACTCTCGCCTCATCCACATTCGTACGTCTTCGCACGCGAGTTCGACGGTTGTTGAGGCTTCCAACGAGACCATCGGCCAGTACCTGGTTAACCTGGTCGTGCCACGTCTTCCGCGTTCGCCCTTTCTTTCTGGCACCGTCAACACTTGCGTTATATATCTTTCTTTTCATTCTTCCCTCGTTTATTAGCTCAATACGCCCAAACCACTCGAGCCTTACATTATCCCTTTTTTAATTCTATTAATTATGCTAAGATTTCTAGTATCTTCATTCTTTACTCATCGTAGATGGATTTGACACACGTACGTCTGAGGGATCTCATCTCCACTGCATTCAGTCTACTTTCGTTCCTTTTCTGCCAGCTCCGTTTATATCAACGTTCCCTACGTATTCCGTCGAATCTGAAAAATTCGATTTTCTTTTTAAACTATCTAATCAACCCTCTAAATTTCGAATATACGTCCATCGGTAACCTACTAGAATTACAACAACAACACTGATAAGGAGAGTGGATGATCAGCAACGAACATTCCATCAAAAATGTCGTCATTAAGGAGTTGCTGCTGTAAATATACTTCAGTCGATGGAATTAGCTTGCGAGTTAATCTGAAATTAGTTTTAGGTTTAAACGAATAATGTTAATTAAAAAAAACAAATCCTGCATTATTATGCCCTATCATTTTTCACCGGTTTTAGCTAGTTTATTCTATATTTTTTATTTATTTATTTGTATACTAGATACATACAATGATTTTTTATAAGGTAAATTACCCTTATTTTATAACATTTTAAATATTTTATTATTCTCGCCATTATTTGAGTTAATAGCAGGAGTTTATGGGCGGATAATTTACATAGGTATGTTAAATGTACATTGGTATACTATAATACATCATTGGTACATAATTTTCGAGTGTTTTAAATTTCTTTTTTCATACATATTTGATTTTTTAAATGAAACTTCACCTATGCTGACATTGTCCGAAAATATAGAGTAAATTGTATATTTTAAGATAGTAAAACGAAAATTGAATTTTTGCAGATTCGCCAGTACGTACCTAGGTATACGTAGGGACCATCGATACATTTAATGAACTTATTAAAACTGGCGGCATTCCTGGCTTCGAAACATCCGAGTGGACCGGGATAAGATGCGTGGAAGAGCTGTTCCGCACTGCCCTGGACAGGGAAACTTTCTCCCACAGGGCACACGAAGAAAAAGAAGAATTAAAACTGAGCGACAGAAGAAAAATTTTTGTTTTAGTATATCTTTTTAAACGATTACATAATAATATCGACAGCCCTGACTTACTACATCAAATGAATTGTCATGTTCCAACCATCCAGATATATATGTATCTAAAAAATACCTTATTATTGCAAAAATACTGTGTAGTTGGTTGACATCTACGTTCACAGGTGGCGGTAGGGTAGAAGTAGTGGGTAAAATTATCATGATCACTGTTGGCTCTACAACCCCTGGTGGGTCTTGGTCTCCTTAAGTCTTTCTCCACTCATCTCGGTCTTGCGCCAGCTCTTTCCAGTTCTGGATCTCCAAGGCAGATATGTTTCAAGCCACATCTCTGGCCGTTTAATTTGTTTTTTTAGTCGTGAATTCGAATGAAATTACGGACATTACACGAAGTTACGGACGAACAGACAGATAGCGAAATTATTTTGTTTGATCTTAAGAATGGCCCCGATTATTACTCCATCGTAGTTTTAAGGACATTTGCCCTCTTGGTCTTTCTTCAGCAGGGAATTCGGTGTTTTTTGTTCAGTCATTCTCTTTATATGAACCAACTACCGAAAATGTTTCCAATTTTATAAATTCAGTAACGCTTAGCTCTTTAGACAAAGTATAGAGCTCATAGTTGTAGCGCCTGCGTCAAGGTCCTTTATCTAGAACCGGTCCAAAGACATACCTCAACATTTTCCTTTCAAATTTTCCTTTCATTACACGCTCGTTCCTCTTGGCCGGTACCCATGTCTCAGCTGCGTATGTGAGTACTGGTCTGATGAGCATTTTGTGTAGGTACTAATATTTCAGTGTTTCTGGACAGCGGTATGAATTTTATCTCCTTTTGGGAGCGAAAAAAACAGCATTTCGCGCTTATTTTCGCTTCTGGATCTCCTCTGCAGTATTCATTATTCTTGTCTTTTATCAGAGGTCCGAGGAACGTGAATCTTGGTGCCGATTCGAAATTTAAGCTTTCACATGATAATATTGGGGTTTGTATGATACGGCAAAACTGTCGCATAAAAAAAATACAATAATAATAACGTTGGATAATTTATAAGGCACCATTATCGTAAAAAAATTACCTTAAGGATGCTTTATACAACAACTATAAAATGGATATGATTTCTATAAAAAGTACCTACGTTTTTAGTCGTTTTTTAAATACGTATAATAATTTAAAGTATTCCTGTACTGTATCCCTACGTGCTTTGGTTTATTTTTGTAATAACTTTTCTTTTTTACTTGTACTACTTTGATTACTTTGTTTTTTTAATTACTTTTTCTATTTAGTTTTTCTTGTTTGTTTCTATTTAGTTTTATTGTTTTTCAGTTTTACTATGATTTACTATTTCATTTCTATGTATGGATCTCTGTAATCAGTCTACCGATTGTTTATTACATGGTGTCATTATAAATAATTATAATGTCAAGACTCCTCAAATTAATAATAAAAAAATCATATATATTTCTTACCATTCTCTCCCCATTCACTTGTTCTACATGGCCACATCACACAAAGCGATTTCTTTAATCGTATTCACCATGCTTAATCAGCGTTACTTTATTTGTTCATTCTTCACTTAACCGTAAATAGATTTGCACACTTATGTGATCTCATTCCACTGCATTCAGTTTACTTTCGTTCCTCTTGAATGAGTGTTGTTACCAGAAATTCATTTTGTACCGCTAGTCTTGCCTCGGTTGACATGTTCTTTTTTGAAATATAATATAATAATTTAATAATGTACCGATCATCAATTTAAGATAATTAATTCAAATCTAAAATAATATCCATATATAAATAAGTGGTGAAAACAAAGTATATTTTTATTAATTATAATTAAAATGAATTAAAAATTTATTAATTACACAAAGTCACCGGACACGAATTTAATTAGAACACTTTTCTTAAATTCTCAGTAAATGTTTCTAGAATCTGCAATTTTTATCATCATCGTCACCATCTTCATCCCCTTGTCCTAGTAGGGTCCAAAGGGGGCCCAAAGACTCGACAAGGTGTTTCCATACTCCATCGTCTTGCGCTGCTTCTGCATCAGTCCACCCGTCACCTGTCTAGACCCATTCCGTTTTCATATACATTATTTGTTGCAGAGTTGCAGAAAGAAAGAAACAGGCTTAATCTGGGGCGACCCACTGGCCGTCTTCATTCTGGAGTTGCCAGGAGGATTCTTCTTGGTATTCGTTCCTCTGGCATTCTTAGCACATGTCCAAGCCACTTCATTTTTGTATGTGTAGGAGTAGGGATCGTCAGGATCCAAATTTGATTGCCATATATTAGGGTGGGCCTGTACACAGATTTAAAAACAGTCAGTTTTGTCTTGACACTAAGCTCGGATTTTCTTATCACCGCACTATAATGAGAACGTAGAACGCCGGCTGCAACTCCGATTCTTCTATCTATTTCACTTTCCGGCCTCCCGTCACTAGAATTTTTTTATCTAATTTCGTAATTCGCGCTAATTATCTCTCCCGAATAACTTGTCCGTCATACTGATGCACGTTACTTAAATCACTTAGTTTCGCACTGGAAAACTTCTCGCTAATCGGTAGGTACTTTCTTGATTTACTTTCGTTGGAATCATACACGTACTAGCAACACACACACTGCGCTGCAGCCGGTAGATCTCTTTTTATAGACTAATGTTGCGTCGCGATGGTTCCAGAATCTATTGGATTATTCGAGACCTTTGTAGAAGTTTCCAATTTACTTTTGAAAGGTGTAGAGTGCTGTAAAAGCCTAGATTACGTGAAAAATTTTCTACTTCTTCCATCTCGTGACAATATTTTTGTAAACATGTTGTGGTTTAATATGTATATTCAAGTAAATAATTTTTAACCACATTATCTTATTTAATAAAACCGGTTTCGAAAAACTCACTTTATTAAATAAACTTAGGGATGTGGTTACAACGTCAATTATAATAAGTTTTATTATAAATAATATATGCAATTAAGTAAATGTAAAATCCATTGCGGTTATAGATGAATAATTGGAAGAAATATGAATAATGCAGTGTGCGCAATATCCAGTGTTTGCGTTTATTTTTCCTTACATTACCGGAATAGTGGGTTCATTTGGACCCGACAAAAAATAAATAATTTATAATAACAAGCTAATTTCTCCCAAAACCGCGGCTTAGAACTTCGCGCGCCTGGCTAATCTCGTTACATCACCTGCTCCAGTGATTGCTGGACGTCCGGCACTTAAAGCACAGTATAGTATACTTTACTATAGTATAGTATAGTATAGTATAGTATACTTTACTATAGTATAGTATAGTATAGTATAGTATACTTTACTATACTGTGCTTAAAGTTTACTAAAAGCGGAGGTACGCGGCGTCGCATTCGACTAACGGATTCGACGTTATCGTCAAGGAAGACGTAAAAAATAGGGATGCATCGATACACACTTTTGCCGATACGATACCGATATTTATTAAAAAGTATCGGTGATACCGATACCGATACCGGTGAGGACTGTGAAGATTTCAAAAGATGTAAAAAGTTGTGGCTTTAGATTAAAAACAGACGAAATTACTTGTATAATATTTATTTAGAATGTTTACTTTATAATGAAGTTTTAAAAATTGTAATTTAAGAGAATAATTATGTTCATATTAGTGTATATTATAGATATCTCACAGAGACGAAACTGTATTAATTATGGGAAAGTAGGTATAGAAGTCATTTGGGTGTACACAGGACTTATGACCTGTCTTTTTATGGTTGGCTTAAGTGATCACTTTACACAATTGTAACATTCGCCATTTCCACCCATGATAGAATATACCATGCTTATTCATTTTTTGGAAGTTGTATATATGTTCAAATTGCGTGGAAAGCTTTCATATATGAGTTGTAAGCGCCTTTTCCATGCGGCCTGTACAAAGCCATTTTCATTCCCCTAAATCCCCACAGATGTCGCTAATGAGAAAATCTACATTGATTTTTTACGGAATTTTGAGAGCAATATACTTTATTGTGTGTAATGAAATTCATCCGAATACTTGCATTACACTAGGATACGCCAGGAAATATTATTTCCAATTTTTGTTAAATTCCTTTTTACCGGTATTTACAATTCAGAATATTTTGAGTTTGTTCAAATCTTTCAGAACAGTGCTGGATTTATATCACAGAGACATTATTAATCAATTAGTGTATATTATAGATATCACACAGAGACGAAACTGTATTAATTATACAGTATAATTAATACAGTTTCGTAAGTATGTAATTATACAAATAATTAATACAGTTTCGTCTCTGTGAGATATCTATAATATACACTAATTGATTAATAATGTCTCTGTGATATAAATCCAGCACTGTTCTGAAAGATTTGAACAAACTCAAAATATTCTGTATGTTCATATTATTTATTATATAAGTAGCTTGTTTGTGTAGTGTTCACGACGCTCGCCTAATGATCTGGTGGTTCGAGCCCCATTGCAGGACACCAGCAATTTAGTCCTATTTTCATATGACAGGCTTTTGGCTCAGTTTGAGAATAGTAAGAATATTGATGCGACAAGTATTCCGTTTTCGGAATGAAATTATGAAACGCGGGGATTCCCCGAGCCTACATAAATTGTGCCGCGTTAACATGAATGAATTGAGCGCAACGATGGCGCGTTTGCACATGGATTATCGATAGTGCGAAATCAAAATTTATCGGTGTATCGCCAAATTAATATCGCCGATTTCGATATATCGGAAAACCCACGCCGATAATATCGATATCGGTATCGGATGCATCCCTATAAAAAAGGAAGATGCTACTTATACGGCCCTAAAAAGATAATAAGTACATAGTCAAAAAATGTGATAGACTTATAAACAGCATTTGAGAAAAAATGTGTAATGTACTAAGCGCTTTAAATAAAAAATTGATATATATTTTTCAAATTTTTAAATTTTTTAGTCATTTTTTATATATATGTATAGTGCTAATCTCATAAGAAGTTAATATTTTTGTTACGCGAAAGATACATATAACAGTGTAAAGTAGAAAATACTTATTTTTATTAAACACTATTTACTTTTATTTTTTGAATTTTTAGATGCTAGGTACTAAACTGTAGGACTAAAATTTATTGCTGAAATATTGATATCAAACTCAATTGTGAGATCATTACATATATACTGTTAAATAAATATTGATTTACATTATAATGGTAGCTTTTTAATAGCATATTATATGGAAAAAATCATTAATTTATTTAATAAGAATTATAAGAAATTAGAAGGTATTTTGCGTTTTCCATTCCATATACGAATTTTGGCGAAATGACGATTCCGGTTGAGGATAATAATAACACTATGTTAGTTGGACACGTACATTTTTCCGCTTTAGAAGATCTTGTTTTGCAGCTTTTCCCTACAGTCTCGTACAGTTTCGAAATTCTTACGGCAATATTTTTATGTGCAATTAAATTAACAATTGACAAAAAGTATTTGAAATCAATCATAAATTATTTTAATGTCTTTGATCTTTTACACGTATAGAATAATACACCCACATGCAAGTCTTATTGCTTTATGACGTTTTAGATAAAGCACTCACTAGCAATTATTTTCATCGAGTTTTCTCCTTTATCGTTATAATAAACTTTTATTGATCTTGGGGTCAAATAATACTATAAAAGATATGATATTTTATTACTTTTTAATCGAGCATATAAAATGCCACCCATATATCATTAATTATTATTTCTACTGGAGAATAATCTACTTGGCCGTATACTGAACTAAGCAATATTTTTATGTATCTTGACAGTTATTGTACACCGTTGTATTGCCTCCAATTTTGACGTTTTAAGTTTGACAGGTTTGAAATTAACGAATTCAATAAATGAGTAAGCTCATTATTCATAATTATAAATAACTTAAGGTTTGTTTATGTTTTAGAGCTTTCTGATTGATTGAATTTATTAATTTCAAACCTGTCAAACTTGACGATATATGAAATAAAACGTCAAAATTGACAGCATTATAATGTTGTACATAACTGTCAAGATGCAGAAATAGCAATATTACTTAGTGCAGAATACGGCCGACTTTATATGTTGATTTTCGTATTTTATTTAATACAAAATTTAATATATAAGTATAAGTGCATATGACTGTGAATCTCTTTGATGGTTTGGTGCATAGTTTCCAAAATTTATTCTTTTCCGCATTCTACAATAACTTTTCTTTAAAAAGGGGGTGGTGTGGCAAAAAAGTTTGAGAAACTCAGGTCCAGTAATTGCCAGTAATAATATTGCTCTACGCACGTTCCATTTGTTCAAATTAAATCAATGGAGCTTTGCATAGTCGATCCAGGTGGATAGGTACCTACATCGTATGTCTTCTATTGTTCAACAATAATTGATTTAATATTAATGACGCGATTGTCGGTCTAGTCCTAAAACATTCGCCTCGTGATCAAGCGATTGGGGTTTAAGCTACAAACAAAACTGCAATGGTATCAGTGTGATTAGTCATAATCAATAATAATATTGGATTATTTATATAGCACCATTTTTGTGAAAATTTCACATCAAGGGCGCTTTACACACAAACAACTCTTACATACTAAAAGCATAGAATAACAAAATGAAAAAGAAAAGAGAAAGAAAAACAGCTCAAAACATAAAGTAGTAAAAGACAACAACGAATATTAAAAATGTTCTGGGAAAGACTTTGTAAACAGGTGCGTTTTAAGTCTTATCTTAAATAAAATCTCTGAATTCGTGTTTCTTATTAGGGAGGGCAGAGTTCCAAGCTTTGGTGCTCGCCACCGCAAATGCTCGTTCGCTGAACCTAGTTTTCGGGAACTGACTTGCCGGTTTCACAACCCTTCCTACCGCTGAAGTAGACACTGACCTGAGAGTTTGACGTCTTCCATTTATGTTATCTTGAATACAGAGCTCCTGAAGATATGATATGAAGATGTATATGTATGTATGTGTGTGTAATATAAATATATTTTTATGCACTTTAACATACAAAAACACAATTTGCATATAATGCCTCGATTAGTAGGATCTGCGACGGTGTTGAAATTTCAAAAATGGGCCATCGAAAACAGTTTTTTTTTTCAATTTTTAGGTTTAATAAATCACTATTAATCGAATGAACTAGAATTATTTTAAAAAAAAATTTACATTTTTTTTGGCAAAAAGCAGTGAAAAAACATTTTTTCTTTATTTTTTTCATACATTAAAAATTTATATATATGGTCTTTCATACACAGGGTGTCTCGTAGTTAATAGCAAAAACTTTGGGAGAGTGTTCATCATTCAATTTTTAATGGAAAATATTTTTCACACTTTCGGTGAAATGTCGACAGGATATATATAATATCAAAGTTTGCATTTTCTCCCAATATCAAAGTTGATGAATTTTCAGTGACATTTTAGATACATTTACATTACATTACATTTTAAAATAAGTCAGATATATTGAAAAATATGCAAATTTTGATATCGTTTATCTCCGTCGACATTTCACCCAAAGTGTAAATAATATTTTATTTTCAAACGGCAATAAAAAAGACCCCCCCGAAGTTGTTGCTACTATCTACGAGATCCCTGTATAATAATATTTAAATCGTTGATGACGAACAAGCAAAGAAATGTGTAGTTAGTTTTCACAATTTTTCACCAAAAATGCGCAACACATAGCTGAGGTTGTACGTGTGATTTTCTTCTTTTTTCTTTTATATCAATACTAGCTGTAACCCGTCCAAAATGACGGTACTTTTACAAGTCGGTTCCTAAGGAATAAGTATTTGTTTACTTATGTAGAAAAGAAAATTTTAAAAAATTACGTAAAAAAAATTATAGAAAAAATTTTAAGTAAATATTTTTATGTAAAAAAATATTATTTTTTTTGAATTATCTAAAAAAATTTAAGAAAAAAAAATTATAAAAATTTTTACGTAAAAAATAATAAAACATAATAAAATTAAAAAGTAAAATTTTTCTATAAAGAAGTTACAAGAAGTTACGGGGACAGACAGACAGACAGACAGACAGACAGACGGACGGACAGACAGACAACGAAATTATTATAATTGGGATTGACGTCCATGACTTCAATCAGATACAATTGACACTGAGATCACATCCACAGGTCCCGGGTCACCCTCACAGCTAACTCCGGGGTCACTGCAACCACTTCACTTCGGCACTCCTCTACGTCTTCTTCTGCCCAAAGTTGTGCCAGAATAATCACTTTTTCTATGCTGTTATTTTGACGCGTTTGAGATGTGGATCTACTTATGGTTTCTGGATTGACAGTGTTACAAATAACAATGTAATAATCCGGATGCGAAAGAAAAAATAAATCCTTGAAAAAATAAAAACCCGTTAATAACAATATTTTGACCGTATCAAGCGACATTCAGAGAAGCGATAGATTCTGTATCTCATCATTGAAATCGCGAGTCGATGTCCTGGAAAACGAAAGACATCTTGAGTGAAGAATCTGATGGAATATTCCGGGTCTAACTACATATTTATACGGATACGGAAAATATCCTATCCCGTTGTGTTACATAAGATTCTAAGTGGAACTATTGATTATTTTTCTTTATCTGACGTGAATTTGCATGTTAAACCCCGTATAAGGAACCCGGAGTTCTTTAAAATAAGCCAGCACTCTAATCATATTGGTTATTTTTCTCCCATCACAAGATTGTGTCAAACTTCAATGCATTTTTGCTGATACCCTATTGTTATTCAAAATGTCACTCCTCTACTACATCCATTTTCTTGGCGATAACCTTTTTGGGAAATATTTTTTGTCAACATTTTAGAAAAATATTTTTTTGTTAAATGTTTTGTAAAGTATTTTTCATTCATTTTTCTTTTCTAGGACTTTTTTTGGGGTGTATTCGCTTGACAATAACTCACGCGAGGCTTGCCTTGTGCCTCCTTGCTTATTCAAATTAATTTAATAGAAATTGTGCTAATTGTGAGAATGCCCTAAATAGATATTTAACATTTAAAATAAAAATTACATTTAAAAGGTTGCCACGTAGTCCAGTGTGTATGACATTGGATTCTTATACCGCAGATTTCAGGTGCGATCGTAATACAACTACATATGTGATTTTCTCAAACCTGGATATTTGTGTGATTTGTTTCGCTCAAAGAGATTATAATGACAATAATAGTATATATAACCTCTTTGGTTTCGCTACTTTCATATGATCTAATGGCCTATTGTAGCGTTCAAAATTAAAAAAATATTTGTTTAATTTTTTGGAAAATATTATTTGTCACAATCTGTGAAAAACATTTTTTTGTAATGTTCCGGAAAATATTTTTTGTGGAATTTTTTGGAAAATGTTTTTTGTTAAAATTTTCAAATTAATTTAAAAAAATATCTAAGACTTTTTGTTGGGTTTACGCGCTTGATAATGGCCCACGCGAAGTTGGCCTCGCGCCTCCTTGCTTATTCAACGTGAATCCATCAGGGGCAATCAGCGCTGTGTTCCTGGCCCATCGACGTCATTAGCAGCATAATGCCTCCACCGAGGCCCTCCCTTCCGGCTAAACATGTTTGTACACAATTCATTGTTTTATTTTGTACAGTTACGTCGTTATGCAATAACCATGTTCGCAGCGGACCACTTGCGCGGCAGTCATTAATACTTTGTTTCTCTTAGGGCTGCTATTGTACAATACCTGGAGTCTTTCTTTATTCTGTAACAATAAGCCTACAATCTTCAATATTTTATTTATTTATTCATCGGCTCTGTATTCTCTACACTGTAGTCGTGTTCCATGTCGTGCGGTAGAGATAATTTCTTAGTAATATAGAGTGGACACAGCAAGCTACACAGTAAGTCCTCTACATGCAAACATTTAACATGCGATAAGTCAAATATACGAAAGTTCGTGACCAATTATAGACATGAATATCAAGAAAGTTGTTGAATGTGGTACTAGAAGAAGAAGAACAAAAATGCGGTTATTAAAAATCATTAGTCAATTTAACTAATTCAGTTGAACTATTCAAAAAATAAATTAAAATGTTGACGTGTTATTTTATCGAATATTGTATGTGCCGGTGTACGTTATGACGACGCTGTATCTGTCGGTTTCTATTATTATTATATAAGTGACGTTTAAGTTTTGAGGTTAAAAGCATTCTAAAAAGAAATATTTATTCGATGTAATCCGAATTGATTACACGATATAATGTTAAATTATTTATAGAATTTGTAGATAGAATATTAAAAAGCAGCGAATAATATTATATTAAAAAAAAAGGATTCGCGCTTTATTTTTTAATATAGGTAGAAATATTTATGTTATTTGTTTGTATATTTTATATTTTAAAAAGTTCTTTTCGCATATGGGAAAATACAGTAGGCAGGGAAATACAGTTTTTCCAGAGCATAATAATAATGTTAATGGAAGTTTGAATGAAATGTTACGTAAGATTTAGTGATAACAATATATATCTAAATAATAACGCTTGTCGTGCACGCATCTACCTGCCAACCGCTTGTAGATAGCTTATCCTCTTGCACCTTATTCGTATTACACCATCGGGCTTGTAAGATATTGTTAAACATTCGTTTTGTCCCGATCGGAGGGTCCCGAAGTTGATTGAGCGTGCCAATTCGGAGCGCAGAGAGGGAGTGCCATTTAAGAACTCCAACATCTCTCATTAATTATTCATCATCACAAATACACGATCAATTATAGTTCGACATTTAACCGAAGTTTGACGAATTGTCGTCTGGTAGTTGCGCGCGGCCCAAATCTCTGCCGCATTCTTACAGTGATCATTCTATACACTTTATTTCCGTGCCGATAAATCGGTGTTTATTGGACACATGACAATTAATTTACGTAGACACATAAATATACTTATGTACATATAAATAAAAGCTAATACTTAGCAAATCTCCCAGCCACAACTAAGTTAGAATATAGAAATAACTGTTCTGAGGTAGATAGCATTGTTTGATTATTTGGTGACGTTAGATCAATACCTAATATTTCATTTGAAAGTAAGTACAGTAAAAATCATAAAAAAATATTAAATTATATGTGAAAATGTAAAAAAACACGCAAAATGCAAGAAAAAGGGAAAAGAAAAGAAAATACGAATTGGGCCGATTGCATCAACATGGTTTTTAGTTCTTTCGTTTAAAGCATAGATTTTTTTTTAAAACTTAAACGCTTCAACGGGTTATGAGACCCATTTACAGAATCGAAACACATCAAAAAACACCCAAAGCTTGAGTAAATCAAATATCATTATTGCGCTCTCACCGGGAATCGAACCTGGAACCCTCGGTATGAGAAGCTAGTGTCTTTCTCACTGGGCTACGAGGGCCGCCAATAACGCGTAAAAATCTACGCTTTAAACGAATAATTACAATAAACCAAGCTGATACAACCATTGATAACATTGAAAGTGTTACCCTTCGAAATGTGAATACTTTTCTTGGGACATTCCGTAAAGGAAAATATCCTATTACGAAAGATTATCGGCCATTGAAAATAAATTACGCGCTAAACTTTTATTCATAACTATTGTCCTACATTGTTGTCTTCTCTTTATCTGGCGGTTCCCAACGCAGCCGGCACTAAACTCGGCGGTTATGATCCAAATTGAAATAAATGTCTTCCCCGGTGGTCCGCGCAATCCCGTGAGCCGATTCGCGGACACAATGGACCGCAGCCTCTGATCCACTTCCCGGGGACGGCTGACAGGCCGCAGGTGGGCCGAGGTAATCCCGTCTCACGGCCGCTGTTCGCTTGACAGCGATTGTTATTTCACTTCTGGGATTAATATCACACCTGACGACTTTCCTTCCACGTATAATATGGCTGGCAACTCTATGGAAACAGGATAACGTTAATGATATTTTATGGACACGTGGTTTTCGCGGAATTCTTTTTTTTTAAAGCGAGAACCCAGTTTTTGTAACCTCGTCGAAAGGTATTTTTCTTGATATCAAATAAAAATGTAATACAATTAAAAGATCTTGGAAAATAATGATGTAAAGCTTTTTTAATCCTAAGATTTTTTTATGTGTTATGTTTTCGTTGTGTTGATTAGTTTCTTAATAAGAGAAATGTGAAAATGAAATTCGTTTATCTTCACAATTTTCTTAGTTTATGTTTAAGTCAGGGGTGTAACGATACCGATACCGATACAGTGGCGTGCAGCGCATACAAGCAAAAAGGCTGTGTATTAGTAAAGATTCTGGGAAACAAATATTAATCAAATAATCCTTATCTTAAGAAAAGTTTGATTTAAAATTCTAGCCGTAATTCTACCTACCATAATCCTACGGCTAGAAGTTTTATTTCCGACGTTTCTATTTAACGTGACGTGTCTGTTTTTTTGCGATTTAAAATTCTAGCCTTAATTCGTCCTACGGCTAGAAGTTTTCTTTATGAAGTTTCTGTACCTAACTTTATGTCAATTGTTAATTTATCTCACTTGTTTGCGCCCAATAAATTTGTTCCATAGATCTAGTCAAGTTGAGAAAAAACTCGTCCTGAACCGTGTATTTTTACTTGTCTCTATTTCTTCGAGTTTTTTGTAATAGACAAGTAAATTTTTATGGAATAGCGTGTTTCTTCAAAAGGTCCTATGCGTCATTTGCAGAAATGATATTTTTTACAAATTTCACCCAAAACTTTTTGTGTGAATTCTTTTTCTCTTTTCTATGGTGAATGTTATACCATCTGTCAAATTATATTGATTTATGATTTTATGTGATTATTTACGACGACATTGCCATCGATGATATCATAAAATATTTTATTTATTTTTGTGAAAAGAAACGTTTATCTGAAATTAGTATTATTCCTGATTTAATTATATATAAATCGTCTTCGAAATATATTGAAATTTTTTGCCATATTACCTATAGGTTTATAAAATATTTATTTATTTAGAAAATCTTGTTTACAATACTTCTTTTACAATGCAGTTATTTTTGTGGATTGAAGCTACTCAAAATAGTTCATTATATACATTAAAAAAATTTCAAAAAATGTATGTACCTACCCTTAAGGGTATATGCCTATATATATTTTTTTAATATAGGTGTATGTCGATAACAGCATAACCTATGTTTATACCCACTGCACGCCACTGTCAATGCCGATATATGGTATGATTTAATCGGCAGTCCGATATATCGGGATTGTCGATTATTTATCAACCGATATCAATTCAAAGAACTATTAATCCAAAGTATTGGCGTCATGAGGATGGCGTCTTTTTTCAACTGCAGGCCTCATACAAAATGATTATCTGGAAATAATTTGAATAAACTTTATTTTATGAATAAGTATTTACTTTTTCTTTTAAAATTTTTTCGAAATAAATAAATTTGTACGATAAACAAATCAAATTTTTTTTTGTAAAAAAATTCTTTTTTTTTTTTTAAAAAATCGGGAAAAAATTCGATAATAAAAAATTATAATTTTTTTTTGGAAAATTCTTTTTTCGCAAAAATTCCGACGCATGTGGTAGACCCATATGCGTCGGAATCTCCATACAACTTGTATGAAAAAACATTAAAAATTTGAAAAATCAAAAATTATACTATAATTATTATTTTTTTCCACGAAAATTCGATAGATCTTCTTGAACGTCGCCACGAGTCTACTTGCAAAGTTTCAGCTCGATTAGATCACGGGAAAAGGGTTAAAAATCGATTCAAAGTTTTTTCGTCAAGCAAGCAGACGCCACGAGTTAATATAAAGGGAGTAAAAACATTCAAATTATATTAAACTATCGGAAATTAATCGTTATTTTTAAATATTTTCGTGGAACATTTTAAAAATCTGTGTTTTTATTGTCATAGAAAACAGCCAACTGTGACACGGAAATATATTTTTTGTGCTGGCAATGCCGCTTTTTGACGTTTGACGTAAATATGTTTCTCTTCTCAATCCCTTTTGTTTTTATATTTTTGCATTAAACTTGCTTCATATATATCATTTAATTTTTTATTTTTTATTTTTTTATTATTATTATTATTATATATATATTTTTTAATTTATTTGGTAAATGTACAAACTTAAGAGTATTCAATATAATTTAATTAATACACATTTATATTATACGCTTACCCACTTTTAAATGAGAATTTATTCTCGTGTTTAAAAGTGGGGGCATTGTCATACATGTACATATCTATTATTAATGAAATCGTTAGTGTAAGACATTAGATTAAATAAGTAAGATATAGAAAAAGAAACATTAGACTAAGTTATAAAAATTAAGACATTGAATTGAGTAAGTAAGATATAAACAATAAAAGAATACAAAAATGTGAGACATTAGAATAAGTAAATAAATCATTAACTTTTATTTTACATTTTTGAACAAAAATTAAGTTATGAAAACATTTATTATGCTTTATATTTATTTTAAACTGCGAAGTCAACTTTTTCTCATTTTACGCATTGATTTCACGTGTCATTTCCTCCGTAATGCCGCCAATTTTGAAGTTTTAAAATTAATGAATTCAATAAATTAGAAAGCTCAATATTCATAATTGTGTTTAGGTTTTAGAGCATTTGTTTAGGTTTTAGAGCTTTCTGATTGATTAAATTCATTATTTTCAAACTAGCCAAACTCAAAAAGTCAAAATTGGCAGGATCAAAATGTTATACAATAACTGTTAAGATACAAAAAAAGAAATATTGCTTATTTCAGAAAATGGCCGATTATCGAGTTCTATTAACTTTGTAACAGTATGGATGTTCGATTTTTGAGAAGTTCTGTGCGATTAATGGATGGAGCGAATTTTTTCAAACGTAATTAATTTTTTTTTATATGTACAATATATAACATGCTGTATGTATTTTGTCTTTCGTTAATAAGATCACCTTTAAATAGGTGATCTTATTAACGAAATTACAAAATTTATTATGCGTATTGAAAAATGGAAACTTGACATACACAATTGGCCGCGAAGCGGCTGATGTAGGCGTAGAGGTAAACAATTGTTTGCACAATTGACCGCCGCTCGCTGCCATCGCTGGCCGCGGAGCTGCCATCATTGGCTGTGAAGCGGCTATAATAGCCGCCCGCAGGGCCTAGCAGAAAGCAATCGACGACGATTGCTTACCTGCTTGTGTTATTTTGTTTCTGTATTTTTAAATGACCGTATATAGGTATTTTGTACTGGCTAATGACACGTAATTGGTGAAGGCTACAACAAAGAGAAGAAAAAAACTCGTCGAGAATACAGAGTCGGTGTGTCTTTTTAAGTTCCGGCTAGGATCACCACTCACCACCCCGGGTGTGAAGGGTCCCGGAGACCAGGAAGTTCTCTAGATGACGCATTTCCGTTTCCAGAGGAAAGATTCAGTCAGCTTTAATAGGATTAACGTCCGTCACTGTATAATTACTTACAGCATGACGCGGTATCGTTAAATACAGGGTGAACACGCCGTGGATCTTGTCCCGTAATAAAATATGCTTCCACGTAGATAATAAATAATATACGCACGGGAAATCCATCGTTATACATGATCTATCTACTATCTGCACATAAGAAAATATTTTAAATTTTAAATTATTATTATTCTTATATATGAAATTTATTATCTGCAAAATGATCTTCACAATATTGTTATGGTTCCCAGTGCTAATTTTGGAAATGCTAAATATACTAAATAATCATGATTATATTGATTTTCGTGCAAATATAAAATATTTAACTACATTCATTTTTAAATATACGAATATATTTAATATTTAAATAATACAACATGGTTTGTCATAATATTGACTATTTGTTTATTAACTTATTTATGGGATTATTTACATAAACATTTACTTTTTAATAAATTTGAGACGTAATTTACTTGGTGTATATATACAGATGGGATTTCGTAACATTTTGGTTTTCGTTTTAAGATGACATTACAATTTTTATTTTTTTAAATTGCTTGAAAAATTATAGATAATTTAAGATATTAAAATAATCATTTTCACCGGTAATTACATAAAAATTAATAGTTATTAAATGGTCTTTATGTCTAAAACTACCAAAAATAGTAGATGATATGTTTATGCCTTTTATGGTAAATAAACGAACCCTGTATGAAGTAACTTCTTTTAAACAGTTTACATCTCTAGCGATACACATATTACTGTGTATCAATTATTGATACATATTTTATTTTGTTTGTTTGTTTGCCTCTGCACTGTACATGCCTAATCGCTGTGCAGGACATGTGAAAATTCGTACATGATCG
Organism: Agrypnia vestita; assembly: GCA_016648135.1. Taxonomy (NCBI): domain Eukaryota; kingdom Metazoa; phylum Arthropoda; class Insecta; order Trichoptera; family Phryganeidae; genus Agrypnia; species Agrypnia vestita. The sequence continues at coordinate 20,494 of JADDOH010003270.1, read as the reverse complement.
TTTTGCATTCATTCATTGTTCATCATTGATACATGTTGCTAGAGCAGGCTGAAGGCACTTGTAATTGGGATATTGAATTAAGTTTGAAGTAATGAATTGTTTTTTATATCTCATTAAAAATAAAATAAATATAAAATTAATTGTAAATTAATGAACCCAGTATGAAATTATAGTAAATTATCAATTTAACTAAGTTTTTGCTTGGCCCTTCTTTTAAAATAGTTTATAAGTAATTAAGATAATAATACAATATAGCAAAAATAATGCAAATAGCATGGAATTTTATCCACCGTTATCGATTCAAAAATTATTTAAATTTCTATGAAAATATTATTTATAACTTAAATTAAATATTCCAATAAAATCTAGAAATGAAATGAGAAATATTTTTTTGAGTATGTTCAAATTTTGAGATACACAATTACTGGTTTTGTCCCCAGATTCTGATTACAGTACGAAGGAAAAAAAACATATGTCTCATTATATAGTGACAACATATATATATTAAACTTTTTAATTATATAATTAAAATTTTATGGGAGTAACAAATATTTAAAAAAATCGTTGATGGCGTTAGAATAGTGGTTAAAAGAATTCAAACAAGATATACAGCTTGATAGATGATAGTGTGGCTATCTCGGGTGGAATCGTGAACGTTACATTGTGTAAAGTGATCACTTAAGTCAGTTCACACAAGTGGTAAGCCCAGTAAATGCCCAATAAAGACTTCCATACCTATTTTCCCATATAAATAGCTTCGTGTATGTAAGACATTTATCTTAATTAAAATGATAGATATTTTTTGATAACACTGTACAAACGGCCGGAGACTGGAGACCACCCAAGTGGCTGCTCCACGGTGAATTATTTCATTTTAATATGACTCTAGGTCTCTTCTCTCCCCTCTCGCTTCCTCGCCCGATCTACCTCCACTGTCACCATCTGCCGTCTGCTGCTGTTATCCTGTGATAGGAAAAACCTGATACAAATAAAAACATAGCATTATTTTGTAGAAAAAGTATAAGTAAAAAGTATAAATAAAAATTTTATACATGGATTTTTTTATATTTTTTTATTAACAATTAAGACAATGATACAAATGAATGAATACAAATGAAATAAGAGATAAACGATTCGTTCGATGATACTTGACGATCGAATCTTCAAAAATATGACTACATGATATGTGTAGTTAACATACCCATATAAAAATAGCATTTATTTGTAGAAAAATCTAATGTTACGGATTTCACAAATGAATACTGTAAATGAATAAAGCGCTAAATGCTAAAATGTTCATTTTAAGACACAAGCTAAAAAGTAAATATGGGTAGTCTTTTTCGCTCTTTATGTGCTATTTGACACAATTTTTCATTAATATTTTAAACACTGCTTACTACACGCCGGCAACTCGCGTGATTTAGCCATCCCAATTATAATAATTTCTGTCTGTGTCCATCCGTGACTTCGTATCTTCCTCTTCTTTTTCATACAGCTAGTTTTAATACTAAAAACTCCATAATAGTCATGGCATTAGTGCCTTATTTATAAAAAAAATGACGCGGCACTTAGTCTTAGTGCGATATGCATTTCTATATAACCAGGAAATTAACACGAAATTAACGGTGGCGACGGCTTACAGTACTAATCTGCATACGTGTCTTAAAAATTTAGTTTTTGGTACTCAGTACTTTATTAATTTCCAGTATTCAGGATACATAAGATTTAAAATTAAGATAAAATGACAATAAATTAATGTTAATAATTAAATAGGACTGGATGATCATTAAATTGGATGAAAAACATAAACTATGTTACCTCTAGGTGAGCTTAATTATATTTTTTGATTTTACCACTTACGTTTCGAGAATGCCATAATCTCTCATAACTACTCATTATCACTAATAATCTCTGCTACGTTAACGCCAAATCCATCGATAATATAAATAGAACTTATAATAAATGGATAATCGATGATTTGTTGATTGAATCTTTCGTTATAAAGTACATACTGAATATTAACAATTAATTGTTTTTCTAATAAGTCAAATACATCAAAAATTCATTTACTTAAATTTTCAATTATGTGATTGCGGGTAACAAATACTTCAATAAAATGCACACTTTTAGTTAAACATATATCAGTATAATTTTAATTAATTTATTTTAATTAAATTAAATTATTTTAATAATAATACGTTTGTGATCAGAAACTAATCAATCTAATCTGTAAAGGTTGTCTATCCCGCTCGATCGATTTATTGCAAAAAAAAAAATTCGGTATCAGGTCTAGGTCACGGATCCAGGGAGGAAGACATAATAGAATGTTGAAATAATGCTGGGAATAATATTTTTACCCCTGGACAGTCATCGAGGTTAGGAATATTCTTACGTTTTTCACTGTATTAGCATGTATTCCTATGTGTACAAGATATAAGGAAGACGGGGAGATGGTAGAAGGCAAATGTCCTGGCTGCGCAGCATCATAGAGTGGACCGGAATGATACAGACGAGGATTTGTTCCGAGCAGCGCAGAACAGAGATTTGTGATCAAGCACAGAAAGAAGATGAAGATGTGTACAGTGTACAAGTGTATCTAAAGATTCCAATCTTAAAAATATTTTTGTGACCATATTTGATAATTCCTTTTATTACACCCCATTACGTAGTTTTCTCTCGCAAGGATAATCAGAGAAGATAGAGCGTAACATTCTTCCACCTTGACATATTACCTTTCTATGCGCTTACACAGGATTATCATTCCATATCTGGTTTACTTGAGTCATGACCATTCGCGACCGTCCTCTATTTGTAAAACCAACAATCTTATCTCTGTCTTACCTCGTATCCCTGTCTTACCTCTCCTCAGCTATTTTATCATATTTTCCAAAAAATTAATTAAAATAATTAACAAAAAAAATTAATACACAGGCGCCAAGGCAATAGGGGCGCCGGATGAAATGCCAGCGACAATTATTGAAATTACTTTTGTTACACAACAACATATTCTTTACAGTTTCTCATTTCAATAATTATAAAAAATGGACAGATTTGTGCCAGTCTCTTAAAAATAAAACCACTATTGATCGTATTCAGCAAATACTTTTAGACTTGGATCGAGCTTTATCCTCCGTAGACGAAAGATTTAATTTGTTGAATAATCACGTGTTTAATTTTTTATTTAAACAGACTGATGATCATGATCAAAGTCGATTAGTCTAGCGTTTAGTTTCCTGTTACACATTTCCGTCCCTTTTCACGAAATCGCTGCAACGGATTGCAGGAAAGCGAGAGGAAAGATGTTACACATCAAAAATGGAAGCTTTTCCATTGCACATCATCTCCCTGGCGCTTCTTAGCAGCCGGGGGCATTTCTTTGCGCTCCGGGGAATATTAGTTTTTAAAGCGCTCTTGAGGTGAGTACCCACGCTGTTTAAATGACTAACTAACTAACTAACTAACTAACCATCACGCCGTTTCCCCACAGGGGTAGGCAGAGAGGATTGAACGCCACACTCTTCTATCCTGGCACACCACTTTTGCTTCGGCCTCATTCATACATCTTCTCATACACGTTCTACGGTTGTTGCGGCTTTTAACAAGGCCATCCTCAAATACTTGTAGTACCTGATCGTGCCAGGTCTTTCGCGGACGCCCTCAAATCCTGTTGCCTTAAACATTCGCCTCATATATTATCTTAACCATCCTTTCCTCGTTCATACGTTCCACATGACCAAACCATCTCAGCACTCCTTTCTTTATTCTATCTACCACACTACAGCCAGCATTGCATTCACTTCTAATTTGTTCCTTCTAATTCTAATTCATTCCTCACTCTATCGACCAAAGATTTTCCACACAAGCGTCTTAGTGACCGCATTTCCACCGCATACAGTCTACTTTCATTCCTCTTTTGCCAATTCCAGGCTTCATTTCCATACATAAGGGTTGGCACTAGAACGTCATTATGTACCGCTAGTCTTGCTTCTTTTGACAGATTCTTATTTATGGCCAATAAGAAGAAGAATCTATTAAAATGATCCAATTATTATTATTATTATATTATTTACCGTACATACACCCGTACGTGCATGCTTATGGAAATACACGTCTTCATTCATACTGCAAATTGTTCTCTACGTCACTGTTCAAAAAATGTCTTAAAATTTGAACAATATCTTTAGTTACACACATTTCTAAACGTCATGTTTACCCGTTCGAAATACGGACACTAAATATTAAAGAAAACATTCGAACAAATAATAATTTGCACCAGTGTGTGTGTTTGCTATTGCCTGACTTGGCTACCTTCTTACGTTGAACAAGAACGGTGTGGAATTTATTGTCTAAGGGTGTCGTAAAAAGGAGCCAAAAGTGTTAGGTTTTTTCCCGATGTTTAGTGCTGTCGCGCGGGTAACACGGGTAGCAGCGGGCCGGGCCAGTTTGGACAAACAGTCAAACGGACCCCTTCACATTTTTGCTTACGAATGTCAACAAACCGTAAAGTTTACACAAATTTCGGTGGAGGTAGGTAAATATGTAAATACTTCATGTTTTTTCTCGTCGTTTGCTTGAAAGTCAATTCTCCGGAAAGCGGTTGGCAGGTACACAGCTCATCTCGGCAGCGGTAGTTCTCAGTCTGTCGGATGAATTGGACGTAATTATGCAGAAAGCAGCCAACCCAAAAAACATGGAACTGAGAAAATGGCTTCTAAAAATTTGAATCTACAAAAACCTAATATGTCGATATTTAATGCATTATTGCACATTTTTTTGCATAGGGCTTATTGTAAAGATATTTTTTATGGTTTTTATATGTAATTATAAGAATGAAACTTTTATTTACAAAGATATGACGCGTTTTACAGGTTGGTTTATTTCTGCAAAATGTCAAAATGTACGAAAAACATGACTCATTTTGTTCTATGTGGGTTGGCTGTATTCTGTGAAATAGGAGTGACATTATTAAATGTCAGTTATTTTGTAGGTACTATGTTGCTTGGATTTATTCCACACATATTTTTATTTTATTTTTAATATTACATTTAAGTATAAGCATGTTTGTTTGTTTAATCAGTTGTCATATTTGTTCCAAAATTTCTTTTGTATAAAAAAGTGTTGTCTGTCTTGCTGGTGGTTATTAAATTAATAAATAAATTAATAATAATTTTTTTTTCAATAATTTCATCCAGGTAAAAATCATCAAATCACTTAGGTAGTTACTATTCTTCGAAAGAATATATCTCCTCTCATAGTAATAAAACTGTAAATTTAACATTGAATTTATTAAATACTAGCTGTAATCCGTCAAAAATGACAGTACATGCCGGTTCCTAAAGAATAAGTATTTACGTATTTATAGCCGACACCCATGGAATAGTAATAACGACATTAATCAAAACATTTGAACTTTTTTTTTATATTTTCCCTGCTGGCAGTTAAATGTACCACTCTAAACCCTGGTGATTGGGCGGAACATGGTTCGCGTCTTTGATTAGTTCTATATGTACTGTATTTTTAACGGGTGATGCAGGCTCGGCGATAGCAACATCGCTATCGTTGCCGCCTTTGGATTTGCTGACCTGGGGTTCAAGCGGGGCCGTTTAACTTGTTTTTTTTTAATCGAGAATTTTTATGAAATTACGGACGTTACACGGAGTTACGGGGACAGACAGACGAACGGACGGACCTTAGAGTATATAAAAGCTTGTATATACAAAACATTGCATATACTCTAAGGGATGGACGGACGGATGGACAGACGGACAAAAAACGAAATTATTATGTTTGATTTTTTTATTTATTTCTCCACGCCGTTATGAGTCTTCATATTATTACATTTTGTACTTTTAAATTTAAATTTATAATAGACAAATGACTTTGTTTACACCACTTTAGTGGATACAATATCTACATGTTTCGAGAACAATGTTCTCTTCTTATTCACTTTTAATATACCTACTCATTTTTAAAAGTTTAATCCCTCTGCTGGAAATCATTATTGCTATTTGAATTTTAGATTCAGCTGCTGTGAAGAATGAATGTGAGCTGCAATGCAACACCAGTCACGCAAGTCCAGAAATGCGTCTTCTTTCTGCACTGCGAAGTCCTTTTGTTTGTCTAATTTTCACAATAAATCGTTGTTGTAATCTTGATTCTAGGTGACCCTTTTGTGCACGTGTTGAGTCTTGATCTGTCAAGTCGAACGCCTTGTACAAAGATCGGACGAAGATTAAAGCCATGTATTCACTAGGGGACAAATCGCGAAACATTCCGCTCGACATGTCGCATCAACATCTACGCTCATGTTTCGGGGACAATGACGCGGTCAATTGACGTGTACACACCGGGACTCGCATATCTTGTCGCGGAAATGTCATCCGGTGAGGTTATGGATGACAGCTGCGGTATCACATTTGACGAAAACGGGGTTCCGCGCAATTCGAAATGTTTTTTGGGTCGCAATTTCAAATTAACGAGGTTTTACTGTAGTAAATTGAATATTATTAAAAACAAGGTCCTTTTTGCAAATAATTATTGTTTTCCAGACGTCACGGAAATATGAGGTTATGATGATAGCCGCGTATTTGTTTATGTTAATAAGTTTATCGAAAAGTAAGAGGAGAAAAAAGAGGAGAATGCGAAATTATTAACTGCAAAGAGAAAGAAGGACGGACATTCTATGCGATCTTCGATCGATACAGCTCGATGAGTTCGAGAACGATTTCGTTTCCCCGCATTGTCATCTTGACAGATACAGCGCATGCGTATTCACTTGTAAACATACCACGTGGTACTGACGCTCCGCGGAATGTTGCAGTGAGTACGCTCGGGTACCGTGCGCATGTCAACGTTGCCACGGCACGTAGAAATGCCGCGCTATGTTGTGCGTGAGGTCGCGGAACAGTGCACGACGTTGCAACGTCACGTAGACTCTATGCCGCGCATGCTGTTGAGGGACAATTTGTCCCCTAGTGAATACATGGCTTAAGGCCATCTCTGAGATAATCTCCAGATCGGAATCTCAGCGCGTGTGCATGGTACCGAGATTAATCCCACCGTGTCTCATTTCGTGGATATGGACCATTACGCGTTTTCAAGAAGAATCTCCGAAAGAAATCTTATCCTTGTACATGCGCCATTACATCCCGAGCGAGTGAATCTTGCAACCAAAAAAAAACGGTATTCTGTCTTTGATCTCGTGTGAGAGATCCTATTTATCGTCCAGCCAGCCACCCAGATATTTTTATTGGTGGTAAAAATAAACCATCATGGATAAATCTCTTTATATAAAATGAATTAATTTATATTTTAAGACGTAAATACCTAACCGTGTCCTCACAGAATATTCCTGCAGTGACTGCTTTTTCATCATGCCGTTTCCCAGAGAGAATAGAACGCCATATTCTTCTATCTTGGCACATCACATCTTCTCATGTTGAGGCTTTTAACAGGGCCATCCTCCAATATTCATAGTATTTGATCATGCCAGGTCTTTCGCGAATGCCCTCTATTCCTGTTGCCTTTACTTGCCCCATATATTTTCTTAACCATCCTTTCCTCGTTCATACGTTCTACATGACCAAACCATCTCAGCACTCCTTTCTTTATTCTGTGTACTACACTACAGCCAGCGTTACATTCGCTTCTAATTTGTTCATTCCTCACTCTATCGACAAAAGATTTTAGACACAAGCGCCTTAGTGACCGCATTTCCACCACATTCAGTCTACTTTAATTCCTTTTTATGTCAATTCCAGGATTAACTTCCATACATCAGAGTTGGCACTAGAACGCCATTATGTATCGCTAGTCTTGCTTCTGTCGACAGACTCTTATTGGCCATAATGGCATTCAGAGCACCGTTTACCTACTTTGTTACCCCCAGTCACTCTCCTTTCAATATCGTTCTCAGCCTTGCCATCTCTACTAAACATAGGTATTTCCCAAATACAGAAACTCATTCACTTGTTCTCAGCATTAGTTGTTTACAATTACATTACATTTAGTCATTCTTTTTTCTCTCTCGAACACTTTCGATTTGCTGACATTCATCATAAGTTCATTTTGCATGCGTACATCGGACATCTTGGACACCAGGCATTGAAGATCAGCTTCACTGTTAGCCACTAATACTGCATCGACTGCATATAGTAGGCAGGATATGGTGAGCCCGTCCATTTTCGCTCCTACTTCTAGTTCCCTTAGTTCTTTCATACAATTGTCCATATACAAATTGAAAAGCCATGGTGATATTATCCGTCCACGTTTGACATCTTTTGAAATATCAAACCTTGATGTGAATGCCCCATTAATTCTCACGCAAGCACTACTTCCCTTGTACAGGGATGCAATCGCCTGCATGAACTTACTCTTCATCCCGTATTCAGACAAAACCTTCCATAACTTTCATCTTATCACTCTGTCATACGATTTTTGGAGTTCCACAAAAGTACGAAAAAGTTTTTGGTTGTTTGCCAAAAACTTTGCCGTCATCTAGCGTAGTGAGAAAATCTGGTCCATGCATCCTCTTCCACTCATGAACGCTCCTTGTACATCTCACACTTTTTCTTTCGTTGTCATCCTCACTCTTTCTATTATAATTCTCGCATATAGTTTGCCAACAGAACTCAATAGGCTAACGGCCGGATAGCTCGCGTGGTCCATTCGCGAACCTTTTCTTTTGTAGAGAGGCTGCTTTTTCGCGATTGGATTATTCAGTTTTTCAGCCAGTGGCTAGTAATAGAGATGAACTAATTACATTGTTGTATGTAGTCAATATTAATGTTCAAAAAGGACGATGGGCCTTATAGTTGTATTCATTGGGCATCGTGTTTACTTAGTTCCCGTTTGGGGCGGGCACTACTAGCTATCCGACTGCGGATTGACGATTGCCCGGCAGCCGATTGCTGGACAGGCCAACTTCAAGATTTTTTTATTATTAAATCCCAGTTCACCAGCGGTCTTCATTATTTGTGGAAAAATCCTGGAAGTGAAAATTAAGATACTTCTCGTCATCCAGTCGAGCCGAAATTTTGCACATCAACTTCATGCCGATGACAATGCATTCTTACATACATTTGGGGTCACCATACACACGCACACAAAAACGTGCAAATTTATCTCAAATGTTCGGGAAAGTACCTGCTTTCTCTTACTATTCTCAAATAATTTCAATCATGGACATTTTAAAATTTATCTCTTTATTTATAATTGCTTCAAAATAAAATGTTGGTTGTTATTTTGTAAAATGATTTTGTATGTGGTGAATTAAAATATGTGAAAAAATTATAAAAGTGTGACTTCAGAATGGATATCTACTACATACATAATATTATTTATCAGTCAAACCTAAAAGAACATTGGTACAACAAAGTATTGCAGCGGAATGAAAATCTTGACGGGTTTCAATGAGTTTAATTTTGAGTTACCCATCCAACCAAGTAATCACACTGTAAACAACCTTAAAACCGAGATCTCGCTTATAAAGGTTTTAAAATGAAAAATATTTTTTGATGGGTTAATTTCTTTAAATTATAAGTTCTTCAGCTGTTAAAACCGTAAAACTTGATAATATAAATATCAAACAGAATTTTGAAGAATTTTTTTTAAAGTGGGTTACTTAAAAACTTTCATACCCTCTGAAAGAGAGAACAACAAAATCGACATCCATGGTTATTTATTAGTGTTTACGATGCATAACTCCATAACCATTGATATGGTTGCTCGAACATTTTCGACTTATTATCAAGACAGGAATCAATATGTAAAGTTTGCTACTAGCTATGAGACATCTGTGTAGTCTTACAGCACTTTGGTCCTATGAAGCGCATGCAGCTAATGAAATGAGGATGTTTGAAAGCAGAGACGGCCGTGGAAGGCGCATTTTTGCCGCGTAAATGAAAAAGTTTTGTGGGCAGCGGACTGTTATCCCAATAAAAGTTTTACGATTACCATAAATCACCGGCGTGCCGGGGGACTGTTAATTGTTTGTTTACCGGGAAGGTCGGCCGCCCGGGCCGGTGGTCCGGGAACAGGCCCATTGTGCTCATTGACTACTCCATTTTGTCATTGAGTTTCGTTAATTAACCAGAGACAAGAGTACTTACATCTGTCATTTGCCATTTATCACTGCGATATTTAACCTTTGGTATGCTGGAACGCGGATATATTGTCTTTTTTCTATGCGCGATCCGCGCTTCTACGCCCGCCCGCATTTTTTTCCGTTATCTATTATAATATTGCGGAATAATGTTCAAAATCCCTTCGCGTGTATTCTTACTGAATGAAAGAAGGTTCTCAACCAATCAGAATGGTGTAAAAAAGTTAAAATTCATTCTTAGAATGAATTAAAAGTAAGCAATTTCTTCTATGATCGGTGCGAAAGGTGTGCGACGGTTTTTTATTGTTTATTGAAGTAATTACTGATAAAGGTGGCCTAAGTTGTTGTTTCTTTTGTATTTTTATTATTTTGCAATAGTTTGAAGTAAAGACTTTTTCAATAATGAGGTAAATCTTTGAATAAATTCACATAACAGTTCTCAGTGTCCGTTGGTAGCGCGTGAGTCTTGTTTTCGGTTATTGTTATCTTTTTATTTAACATTTATTGCGAATGGTATATCATATGAAATACTTTGTCTCGTAAATTATGATTTTGGAAATATACACTTTAAATTTGTGTTCAAATCACCTTGCCTCGCGCGCGGATCCGCGCTCGCAATTCTACTCATTTTCAAATATGTTTTTTATTCAGTTTATTGATATTATAAATAATTGCACAATAAGTACTTCCAGTATTATAAGTGGGATTAAAAAACTTGATGTAAATAAAGGGCATGGACCTGACGGAATTCCTCCACTATTTATAAAAAATTGTGTTGATGTACTATCTCTCCCCCTGTCAATCATATTTAATAAATCCATATCAGCGGGTATATTCCCACATATATGGAAGGAAAGTTTCTTAACACCGATCTTCAAAGATGGAGACAATAATGATGTAAAAAATTATAGACCCATTTGCATACAATCTTGTATACCTAAGTTATTCGAATCACTAGTCCTCGATACTATATCTCCTGTTTTAAAACAAACAATAACTCCGTACCAACACGGATTCATCTCAAATAGATCTACCCTAACAAATTTAGTTTTGTATGAAAATTACATTATTAAATCTTTTGTTAATAAAACTCAAGTAGATTCAGTTTACACGGACTTCAGTAAGGCGTTTGACAAAGTCTCACATGCTTTATTAATTGCCAAATTGGGAAAAATAGGATTTGGTGGACAAATACTTTCTTGGTTAACGAGCTATCTGAGTGAAAGAAGGCAAAGGGTAAAAATATATTCATATGTATCAGAATGTTTCCATGCTACTAGTGGTGTACCACAGGGATCGCATCTTGGACCAATACTATTTCTATTATTTGTGAATGACATTTCAACAATATTTAATGACATTGAATATTTGCTGTTTGCAGATGATCTAAAAATCTTTAAATCAGTAACCAACATTTATGACTGCAACATATTACAGCAAAACCTAAATTCTCTTTCAGTATGGTGTGAAACGAATAAATTGTACTTAAATTTAAATAAATGCAAAATTATATCATTTACTAGATTAAAATCAAAAATAAATTTTGAATACTCTCTATGTAACACCAAACTAGAAAATGTTGACTGTATTCGAGACTTAGGGGTATTATTCGACTCGAAACTTACTTTTACTAATCATATTAATGCGATAACTTGTAAGTCTCTAAAATTGCTGGGATTTATTTTAAGGACATCACGCCCATTTCAATCAATTGAAAGTATTAAAATGTTATACATGTCTCTTGTCCGGAGCCAATTAGAATATTGCTCATCAGTTTGGTCTCCATATTATAATGGGCATATAGACAGTATTGAGCGTGTCCAACGCAAATTTCTCAAATACATTAACTACAAGTTAAGCATACCAATACAAAACATAGAATACAATTACATATTGAAGAGACTAAATTTACTCACATTATATGATAGAAGAAAAATTTATGATATAGTTCTTCTTTACAAAATTGTAAACAATATGTTGGACAGCCCTGACCTTGTGGCATGTATCGAATATAATATCCCTTCCACACATAGAACGCGACAAATTGTCACATTCCATCGCAACAATTGCAATACTAACTATCAATCAAATTCTGTGATACACAGAATATTGGGAACTTGTAATGAATATGGTTGCATGATTGACATTTTCGTCGACAGTCTGGAGAAAGTAAAGTTCACACTTAAAGAGGCAATACTGCTTCGTTACTGACTTCAGCTGTTAATATGTAATGGTGGGTAATATATATTTTTCGTACACATTGCCGCTTTGTACTTTATATTTATAATTTCTGTACACTTGTTTTGGTGCTATTCCTGTACTTTTAATAATTTGCTACTTGTAATTTATATTGTTTAATGTATGTTCTTTTTAATTTTATGATATATTTTTTTATGTAAAAGCCTATACGCATTGCTGCTCGTTACCTACTCTACATTTTTAATTTTTATACTCATGATTTGGTGCTATTCCTGAAACTTTTAATGTATGTGCTTTTTGAAATTTATTTTATACTCTTTATGTAAAAGCCTAATGGGCGTAAACAAATAAATAAAATTATATTGCATTGTTTTTGTACCTTCGGCTGTAAAATCTATCGAAATATGAAATTAAACAAACTAAACCCCAATTTAGGTTCACTATTTTATTTTATAATCATTTTACTTGGGTAAGGCAATACATAGAATGTTAAGTCGCAAGAAGTTGTTATTGTATAAAAATTTACAGTGGTAATGTTATAAAACAAGTACTAATAAAAACCTTAGTTACGTACCTTTAATTTTTTTTATTAGTTGCATCTAACCACGAAATTTAAAAAAAGCAATCAAGTAAAAATAGCGCTTTCGTGTATTATTTAGCGCTGCAGACAACGGAACCACACCAGGGGTTAACCCCCATACCTTTGGGTTTTTTTCTATGTGAATATCTAATATGCAGAATTTTTTTATAAACAATTTTTAAAATGAAAATTTACCTGGATGATATTTTACAAAAGCATGTAATAGTTTCTGTTTTAAGATATTTTTATGTCATATATTTATAGTGTGCCGAAAAATACGAATACAAAACACAGTCAAAATATAAAGGAGTTTAAACTGGAGTGCAAAAAGTTTATAATGAAAAACTTTAAATGACTGTAGATTATCTTTTTCTTCTCCTTTTGTTAGATCCTTGATCCGTGTTGACAGGTCAGTCCTGGTCTTGTGACAAGGATGTCCAGCTCTCTCTTCATTTTTTTGGTGGTCTCCCTGGTGGTCGGCGCCCCTCTGGAATCCCGCGCATAACGGCTCTGGAAAGTCTCGTCCGCTCTATTCTCTCGACATAGTCCCTCCAGAAAAGTCTTCTCTGCCTGCTCTTTTTTACATTATCTTGTATATCGCAGGTTTTGCGGATTTCCACTGTGGGTACTGTGTCTCTGAGGGTCTTGCCCTCAATGGGTCTTAAGAGTCTTCATCTCAGTAGTGCTGAGGAGGTGTTTAGTTCTCACCGTGTCCGCTCTTGCTTCGATACCGTTTTGTTTTGCCATTTGTGTTCAAATCTTGTGTAGTTTTTATTAATGAGGATAATATTCCCTTATTCACCAAAATATCTACAATATAGCTGAGTACAACTCTGTCGAACGCCTTGGTTAAATCCACGAAGCAGGCATAGGCTGGTTTAGGGCCGGTCTTATAAACGAAAGACCAAATTTCCGTTAGTAAATCGACAATTTACTAACGGATGGCCGTTCGTTTATAAATGTTACCGACGCTCGTCTTATAAAACTTTTTTTACCGTCCGTAAGTATCGCATATCGTACTGCTCTTGTCTATGATTTTAGAGCTGTCAGAGGCGAATTATATCTCTTTTTTATGGAAACGAAACATAACTTCTATAAACATAGCCTTAAATTAGTCGCTCACACCGGATTTTTGGGATACTTCCCACAACGCTACACACACTGGCAGTCCTTTGAAACCCCAACAAAGTCTGCAACATGCAATTTTGTGGTTGATGATAATGTCAGATTCCTACGCGTGCGCCTTTTTACATTTTGCCCAATATCTTCTAAAGCTGTCAAGCAGACCTTTTCGACAAACGAAAATGGTTGATAAAATCTGCGTCATCTAAAATATTAAAATAATCCACTCGTATATTGAACATTCTTTGTCGTCGAGTTTGTTCTTCATCCGACGAACTTGAATATAATAATAGCTGGACATCGCTATCTGAAAACGTTTTCCTTGAAAATGTAGCAGCAGTCAGTACAGTATATGTGTACATGTTAAACAAACAGCATAAAATGCAAATTGACAACGGACCTAACCTTAAAAAATAATACGTCAATATGTCATACTTCTGTCAATTTCAACTAACGGACGGTAAACTGGTGGTTCGACTGGCCGTCGGTAAAATTTTACTAAAATTTGATTAACGGATTGTTATAAGACGAAAATAATGACGTTTGTATCAAATTTCGGTTTATTTGGTCTGATATTTAACTAACGGACGTTTATAAGACCGGCCCTTATTATACTGTATAGATTTCTCCCTCACTTGGCGTATAATGAATATTGCGTCGGTTGTTGATCTGTTCCCCCTAAATCATTGTTGTTCTTCTCTATTTGTGATGGTTTGTTCGAGTTTCTTTCTTAAAATTGCTGTAAATAATTTAAGTACCGAACTCAATAGAGAGATCCCTCTGTAATTTTCAGGGTTGTTTTTACTTCCTTTTTTTAAATATGGGAACCGTAATACTCGTACGCCAGTCCTGTGGTATCTTGAAATTTTTTAGGATATTATTGAATAGTTTATGGATTCCGTGTGGAAAATTATTTCCTGCGTATTTCATCATTTTATTTGATATATCGTCCAAACCAGGGGAATCGCGATTCTGTAGGTTCTTTATTGCTACTGTTACTTCCGGCATTGCGATGGTATCTGGTGTAGCCACTTCAATGTTTTGAATATTTTGTTGCTCTTCATCTCTGTACAGATTCTCAAAATATCTTTCCCAGTCCTTTGTAGATATTTTGGTAGTTTGGACGTATTCATTTACTGGTTTCATGTAGATTATGTAATGGACTATAGATTATGTAATACAATAAGTTTTAATGTAAATCATGTATTAGCCCATACACCATATGTAAAGAACTAAGTAAACAGTGAAAATAATAAAATAATAATAATTTGCATTGACAAGGACAGTTACATACATAAAAGCACACAAAAATAAAACAAATGCACAGAAAAAAATTGAAACTAACAACATATTTATTTATTTTATTTTACTTATACGTGATTATTTATTTATTTAATTTCTATGAGGTACAAAGTACAAATAACAAAAATAATTTACATAAAGAAATGTTTTTTTAAATAGATATCTAAAAATGATAACATAAAAGAAAAACAAAACATTAAAAGAGAGATATAAAATAGCGGGAAATTTTATGTTACAAATTCAATTAGAAACTTTAGAAGTACAAAGAGAGGATAAGTTTAATGCTAATATAAAATAGCAAAATAAAATTGGCAGAATATACAGTCAACCAAAATCAAATAAATGTCAATGTTATTACTGAGAAAACCGCTATTTAAACAAACAGCATTGCACTTAAAGAAGGTTAAAAAATCAAAGATTTGGTTTTCATGGCCTTTTAAATAACTTCGTTATATAGTTAAAATCTGCCAGAATGATGAGATACCGAAAAACATGAATAATATAAATAATATGAATGATTTTAGAAATAAATCCTATAATTATTAAAAAAAATAGTATAGAATTGTAGAGTATACGATGTTTTATATTCATATTAATTAAGGATAAATTACAGAAGTCTCACGGAGACGAAGCTATTTATATATGAGAAAATTGGATGTAAGTCTCTTGTACGATGGCTCAGGGCTGACCTGAATGAACCTGAATGAGCTGACTTAAGTGATCACTCTACACAATGCAAGGTTCATCAATTCAGGTAATGATATTTCTATATTTCAAAGTGTAGTTTTTTATAACAATATTCCTTATTATATATTGTATTATATAAGAGGTAATATATTATGTTAGTAATTGTGGATAATATATTAATGATGGATTGTAAAATATAAAATGTCAAATACTAGTAATGTTAATAGAGTAAAATGTAATGCACGAGATGTCATAAATGAAAAAAATTAAAAAGTTTATTTCGTATATTTTGTATGTTTAACCGAATAAAAATTTAATTTGGATTAACTGTGTTTTTTAATTACCCCAGTTCAAATATACTATTCACCCGATTACCACGGATAATCGGCGCTCAACTTTGCTTCGTACAAAATACATTAAGAAATTGACGACCGGAAATTGATTTCGCCAATTGCTTTCTGCTGTGATAATAATGGCAACATTATAGTCGTTGATAACCCCTGCTCGAATTAAAACATGATCAGTATTAAATTAATCTGGTCCAGCGATTCCCAACAAGTGGGCCGCGAGCGATTAGGAAGTGTGTTTCATGATATTATTGCGTTAGATTAGACCATTTATCACTTCATTTCATTGGTTTTTTTTATTAAGCTGTTAGTAATCAATAAGAAAATGTCTACCGGTATCCAATTTTCCATATATATGTATATTATATGATGTTATGCTATTACAAAAAACCTTTATGACACAGAATATCATCTAGCTATGTTTTCAGGTTAAATATGTAGGATACATTACACATAACCTTTACTTCAATCTGACAACGAGAATGATGCGATTTTGCACATCACATTCGCAGATGTCATGTCATGTCATGTCATGTACTTCTTGCACTTTTATATGGAATGCTAAAGCAGATAATACTATAAGAAAAATTAACTGGAACGGTAGGGCTACAAATTACAGCGTCATGATTTGGATGTGAAAGGGAAAAAAAAGCTTTAACAATATTTTTATGCGTATGTTCTGAGAACTCAGTTACTGGATTTTGTCCACAGAGGGATAATCATTAACTAAGATAAACAATAGAAGAATATTTAATTATTTATTTCACACGAAGTTATAGACAAGACACTAGGCAAGACCTGTTCTGAAGCAACTACCTGTACCTGTTTTTTTAAGTTTTAACAAAAGAAAAGACTACATTTTAGAAATATAATTCTAAAAATTGCACTTAAAAAATAAAAATAAAATAATTGAACTTGATAAAGAAATATACTAATTAAAGGTAATTAAGTTAACACGGAATGGGGACAAAAATATCCATGTAAGCTATATTTTTAATTTTTATACTCGTGTTTTGGTGCTATTTTATATTATATTCTTTATGTAAAGGCCTATACCTAATGGGCATTAGGTATAGGCCTTTACATAAAGAATATAAGCCACTTCGTTATTTTTTGCTTGAAAATTTTTAAAACTTTAAGGCCCTGGAACGGACAGGGTTGAGCCATGTAAAAAATGAGAACATAACATGACCACTATGAGCGGCGCGTGTCCAAAATAAATCAGCCGCTACATACAGAAAATTGCATTGGAGACGAGGCGTGTATGCCGCTACTGAAAATCGGGTTGCCGCTCGGAGCGCGCGCAAGTCAGTGCCCAGCGGCTGTTGCCGCGACTGGAGGGGGGCCGCGCGCGCATACTGCTTCCAACTAGCTGTAGAACAACATCGTCCGGACACTAGCCCTGAGATTGGCCCTTTGTTGAATGAATATGAAAAATGCAGCCTGTTTGGCCGCCGATGTTATTTCCAGCTACAAGTGTCGATACAAATATGTGTGGAATTTGTATATGTTATGAAAATATTTTAAAAATATGTTGATGTCTTGTAGGAAGCAGCGCTTGGCGCCCTGTTTTGTATGCAATATTGTCATGTGCATTATGTTGAATCTCTGATGAGAAAAATGTATTGGAATTTTATGAATTTTTATGAATAAAATGGAAATAAATAATTTTTTATTTGGCACCTATTGGTGCGTGGACAAAGGTTAGAAGTTTGAGCCGAAGGGATTCTTCCGCGATGTAACGCCCCAAAGTAAAGTATGTGTGTGGCACGCGGTACCCGCGATGTTCGCCAACACTAAATGGGCATGAGTGTGGCACGCAATATTCGCCAACACGGGAGACGAGTCTCGCTGCAGAGGGTCTCGTCTCTTTCTTTCCGCCGTTGAATCCGCCGACGGGCAAATAAATGTTTTTTGAATATTCAGAGATTTTACAAACTTACCTGACCGGCTATAACTTCTAACGCCTAGTACTCAAATTCCGAGCCCCCGTCTGAGATGCGTATATGGGATACCCTCCACGGGGGCCCGAAGGCCTGCACCGGGCGCCATCGTGGAGATGGTCATCATGAAATAAATGAGTACTGGAAGACCGTGAGAAAAATGTTGTATTTTTCTCGATTTGGAAACGGTAGACGCCTGTTTTCGGGCCCACGTCGCGGTAAGCTCGCGCACACGGCTCGCCGTGGAGAATATTAAAAAGTTGAATTTTTTATCGACAATCAGAGCGGCTTACCGTGGACGAATTCCTACTTATGTAGTGTCATTGCATTCCTTACTGAATGCCTGTCTGGAAAATGTATTTTTATACATGTGGAATGATATAGGCGCGCCTGAGAGTGAAATAAAAAATTGGTTTTTGGCGCTTTTTTGAATGCCTATAACTCAGTAAATATTTACCTGAAATATTTGGAATTACTGTTAAAATGAGCGCTTGCATGCGCAAATTACATTTGTCATAGCAAAACTTGTAAAAATGCTGTTTTTGATTTTTTATGAATTTTTGAAAATTTGAGCCGTTTGTGGCGAATTTAATTTTAGTTTTTTGGGCCTTGTATGACCCAGTCCGTCCAAATAACTGTGTTATTATCATCTGCTAGGTCTGTTATTACAAAATAACACAGTATTAGTCTCTTGGGAGCTAAAATGCATTTTTTATGAATTAATTTGTATCTGTCATATGAAATCTGCCGCGCGGTGAAATTGTGCAACCGCGAATGACGTAGTTCACCGCTCGGCCGCTGGGAGCGCTGCGGCGCCTTCCCAGAATTACGCAATCTCATTGGTTTCTGTAACATGCTATGACGCAATCTTGTGAAATTTTGAATTTGGTATAAATAAAATGCATTTTTTGAGCGAGTACCCAGATACGCCACCCGCGTCGGTACGAGAACTCGCTATTTGGACAATCTTCTTGCTGCCTTTTCTTTCTGACCCCTGCTCACCTACTTTGGACTCTGCTTTCTTGGATTTTTGTGACCACTGCTTTCTGACTTGGACTTCGCTTCGGATTTTTTTCTTCGACTTTAATACGATAAAAGCACTACTTCGGCGTTTGACTTCTGGCATATCCACGGACTACGAGCTTCACTGCAAATTCTGGTGGCGATCTCTGCCCCACCAGCGAAGACTACTGAGCCGCATAAAAAAGGTGTTCCCATCCGGAACATTTTGGTCCTGTTCGAGCCGGAGATCTGAGCTTCGCTGACGACCACCATGTCTCAAGAGGGATCGAGACACTCTGTTGGGGGAGACCACGACCAGGACGAGCCTGTGGCACCGGAACGAGCCGGTTCTGAAGTGGACCGGGCCTCCACGACATCCACGGAGGACACCGTCCGCCGGCAAGCGGCGGAGATCCGGCGCCAACAGCAGCTCATACGAGAACTCCAGCGAGAGCACGCGGAGGCGCTCATCCGGATCTGCTCAGCAAAGGCAGACGCATCCGAAGCTGCAAATGTGTCGCCTGCAAAGAGGCAACCGACCAGGGCGGCATCCAAGCGACCAGCCTCGGTCGCCGCTGATGATGTCACACCAAAGCGGCCGACACCAGCCGCCACCGATGACGTCACCACCCGCCGCCCACCAGTGGTCGCGACCGATGACGTCACCACTCGCTGCCTACCAGTCGTCGCAGCCGATGACGTCACCACTCGCCGCTCACCAGTTGTCGCGGCCGATGACGTCACCACCCGCCGCCCACCAGTTGCCGCGGCCGATGACGTCATGGAGGAGTACGCGATTGTGTCATCAGACCGATCTGGACAGCGGGGCCGTTGTCCAGAACCGAGCACATTTACGAGAGATTGGGTCCTGAGCCCTCCGGAACAAAGACGGATGGTCAACTCACTGATTGAAGAGGCGCTCAATTCACGCCAGGCCAACAGCACTCGCTCACAACCTACTGCGGGAGAGGCGCCGGTTTCAGCAATTTTGGCGCGACAATCAGGCGTCAAAGAATTGCCGCATTTTTTCCGGAGACCCCTTCGAGTGGCCGACTTTCCTGGCGCAGTATGAGCAGTCGTCAGTTTTATGTGGATTGTCGCCGCCTGAAAATATTATGCGCCTACAAACGGCGCTGAAAGGACGAGCGCGCGAAGCAGTCGCGCCGCTTCTAGTGGACCAACAGAATTTGGAGGAGATTATGCGGACACT